>FLSR01000885.1:227718-241507 GCA_900092035.1 Leuciscus waleckii | reverse complement strand
CACACACACACACACACGCACACAGAAGAGAGTCAGACCGACGGTCTCCATAGTGTAACTCCTAAGGGGATACTACATGCTCCACTCTCCCAGAATAACCACTGTCTAGCCAGTAGTGCGTGAGGGACGAGGCTGTGTGTGTGTGTGTGTGTGTGTGTGTGTGTGTGTCAGTGGTGCCAGTAGGCCATAGACTGGGCCTGGTGGGACCTGTACTTATGAGAGACCATAGAGGTGAGCTTGGAGTAGTAACGCTCTTAAAGTGTGTGTGTGTTTCAGTGCTGTGGGGACGCCAAACTGACAGGGTGCCAGATGTCAGCTGGTATCACATATCAGTCAACAACAGAGAGCCCGCTCCCTAAAGACCTCTCCACGCTTCCCACCTACTGTTTATCTCCCCGGAGTTGACGAACAAAGAACAGGGAAGCAGGATTTGATTATCTACTATATATATATATATCAATAAGTCTACTAAAATATCAGATAATTTGACCTTTTTATGACATGGCAAGGTTAGTTCAGGTTGTAAAATGTCACGTGGTGCAACTCCTAAAAAACACAATGATATTAATGAATTAATACGTCATAACATTTGGGAAAACATTTTTTACCTATTTAACTTTTGGTCCCATTTTGTATTAGGTATCTTTATCTACTAAATTAATCATTTAACAATGCACTTATTGCGTACATACATGCTTTTACATTGTCCTTATATTTTTTTAAGTACCTGCATGTAATTACAGAAATTAATTACAGCTGTAATTGCATGCAGGTTACATGCTGAATCTAGTTATTACACAGTTATTGTACTAGCTATAAAAAATACAAATGTGAACAGGACTGTAAAATAAAGTGCTACCAAAATAATGATTAAGATGTGTACACTCGCATGTATTCAATGTGTTACTTTTTACTTTGGTTACACCACAACTGTTTAGATTGATCAAACTGAAACTGTCCTTGAACATGGAGTAAAATGTTTTTAGTTTTTTTTAACTACAATGTTTTTTTTTGTTTGTTTTTTTTAAGCTATATATTTTTAAAAGATTAGTTTTTTGGTCATGGACCCTTACTATAAGGCCCTTATGCACTTGATTTAGAGGTTTAATGTGAGCAATAGTCCACTTGTATAGCCATATGCAGGTTTGGAGAGATAGAAAAAAAAAACGCCTTGTAATAAAAATGACAAAAGTGCACAATAGGATTACAAAAACTTAAACTAAAATTAAAAGCTAAATATCTATAAATGCTCTAGTATATAAATAATATTAAAATAACACTGCTTCTGAGGTATATATATACACTAGTATCTAAAACTACTTTGGGAGCAGACAAAATCTTCAGGTTCAGAAAGATCAGAGGAGGAGAAACACGAATGCTTGCACTGTTATAAGACAGTCACTTTAGCAGAGCATTATATGTCTTTGATTTGATTCGCTCACGTCACTTCTGTAAAAACGTGAGGGTCAGATATCGCTCTTGCAATTTAAACCATGCATTATGTTGCACTTCCTAACAACATTACCAGCCAAATGGCCAGTAATTTATACCATGAAAGATGCTTTTAACCAGTAATCACAATTGTGGGAAATGATGTACAGTATCAAGCGCTCGAAAAGGTGATTGTTGTTTTAGTGCACAGTCAACAGAAAAACAAAATTACACTGATCATCATGGCAATGCTAACGCATAGCAAGAAGGGTCAGTAGATTCAGTAGTGAGATATTAGCCATAACTACATTCATAACAATATTAATAATTAAAAATCATTCATTTTATTTGTCATATTCACATACTCAAACAATGCCCCATGGGACCTTCAAAATCTATCCATGACCTCAAGTTTGGTATAGTTTCCAGATCAGTCCAGTGAAAAAGGCCTCAGGCTGTCATCTTTGTGCTAATGTGATTATGTTTGGTGGCCTTGATCATTTTCTTTCGCTCCTATCTGGTAAATCACTTGCGGCTCTTATGAGTTTGACCTGGGTAGAAATAACAGGCCCTGGCTTGGGTTTGAATAACTACTGGGACAGAGTGGCTGTTATTTGGGTGAATTGTGATGATCGTTATGCGACGTATATGTTCTCTCCCACATGTCATATTTCTTTATGCTTATGAATTTCAATACCACCAAAATTGCTGTAACAAATCACTCCATCTGCTTGTCAAGAGCAATTTCATTTCATTTGCCATATGGTTTTTTCATTCGGCTTTTGTGGTTTTTATAGCCTTTTCTTTCTGGGGAAGCTCTGGTGCATTTGGGTTTTCTGCAGTTTATAGCTCTATACTGTACTAAAGTCTGCAGTTGAGCTCTGTCCTACAGTAATGTTGGTCATGATGCTGAGAGGTTTGCACATTATGTTAGTTTTTGATGGTTCACGGTTTCAAATCTATCTGATGAGCATCATAGAATGATAACGAGAGGACACTAGTATAATGGGCGTTTTGTAACTACATTTGTTGACCAATTTGATATTAAACGTTCACCCAAAAATGATAATTCTGTCATGTCGTTACAAACATAAATGTATGAACTTTCTTTTTTCAGTAGATCATATAAGGAGAAACTGTGAAGAATGTTCTTACTGCTCTTTCCCATTCACTGAAAGCATATGGTGACCAGTGGCTGCCTAGCTCCAAAAGGAGCACAAAAGCACCATATAAGTAGTCAGTTTGAGTCGTGAATATTGAAGAAATAAAATGATACCGTACTTGTGAGTTAAAGTCGGCATGAAATCAAAATTGACCCTGTTTACTTAGTTTTTTTCAAAATCTGCAAATGTACTTCCCCTCTGGAATGTCCATCCTTTTCAGATGACGTCAGTTTGACGGCTTGGGTAGAACATCCACACACTGTCAATCTTCTGTGAATGCCTACTTTTCCAAATCCAATCAAATTCCCAGCGGGAAAAAAAAAGCCACACCCTTTATTTTTTCTCATTCAGTATTCTGTTTTACTCGGAAAACACGTCAGAATACTGAAGATGGTCGCAACTTCCGGTTCACGCGGACTTAAATGACAGAGCCTTTAAATGTGACATGACCTGTGTTATGTGTGGCAGGGTAAAGGCTTATGGCAAAAATATCATGAAATGTAAAACATGGATGGAAAAATGTCCCCAAATGGGAAATATCTAATCTAGACTATATACCATCATTCAAAAGTTTGGGGTCAGTAAGACAGTAACAGTTGGGTTTTACCGTTTTCGAATCCATTCAGCCGATTTTCTAATATTTAGAAGAATATCAGTAACCAGACAGTTTCTGGTCCCATTGACTTCCATAGTAAATATTTTTTCCTACTATGGAAGTCAATGGGACCACAAACTGTCTGGTTACTGACATTCTTCTAAATATCAGAAAATCGGCTGAATGGATTCGAAAACGGTAAAACTCAACTGTTTAACTCGGGGGAGTTGTAAAATGAGCCTATTTCCAAAAAAAGTGGAGTATCCCTTAATTGAAAGAAATCCTTTTTTTCAGGATTCTATAATGGCTGCTGAAATTCAGTTATACCATCACAGGAATAAATTCCATGAAAAAAATAAAAGAATAATCCTGTTCAATTTATGGTGCAGGTATGTGGTCTGTGCACCTGTAGATGAATTCAAATCCATGAATTTGAGTTTTTTTTTATTATTGTTTTTTTTATCCCTGAGCCTTTGCCAGGTGTCTCCACATCTTCAAAACAAAGAGCTCTTTACAGCAAACCCTCAACCCCCCTCCTTTTCTTCCATTACTCTCTCTACCTTTACAACACCCCACATGTCTCATTACTCTCCCTCTCATGTTATTTCACTCTTTCATGTGCCGTGTGACCTTTTGGATACACATACACCCTATCTGGACTATTATCTGTCATAGTATTCTCATATCATTTTGCAGCTTTTTGTCTTGGATCCCCATTAACTTATTGAATGGAACAAATAGGCCAGTACATTCTTCAATATTTCTGATTTTGTTTTGTTTTCCACAGAAGTCATTCATGCAGGTTTGGGACGACACGAGTGCGAGTAAATGATCACAGAATTGTCATTTTTGGCTAGAGCTTCACCCATAATTAAAGGGTTCTGGAAAATTCTACGCAAAGTTTCATGCAAAAACATCAAAATGATCAGACCTACAGTGAGAGAGATTGATCACTGTGAATAATATGGTTGATCATGTGAGATGTTTTACTTTTCCAGGTACAGGAGAGAGCTGTGGAGCTGTAGAGAAACTATAAATCATGATAGAGTTTTGTGTGTAACTGTGTGTCTGTGTACACACACACACACACACACACACACACACACACACACACACACACACACACACACACACACACACACACACACACACCTCGCTCACACACTCACTCAGACACACACACACACACACACACACACACTCTCTCTAAGGCTCTTTGGCTGTTACTGTCTCAAGCTTATTACTTTTCCAAAATAAATCAGCCACCCATTGCACATAACCTGAGAATGAAAGTAGTCATGACAAATTAAAAAAATCTTTCTTACCCAGACCGACACACACACATATACGTCACACACCACCACAACCCATTTCTCAGGCTGAACACAAATGGCACACATCTATAATCATGACAAAGAGACCCCTGCCATTAAATACAGACTTCAAACGGGAACATTAGCGTCCTGCTCCAGAGAGAGATGAGAGTGCCTGGAGAGGATCTTCATTATGCGCCCCTCATTGTATATCACAGCTAGATTTTCTGAACAGAGAAAATCTGGCGGATATTTAATGAAAAACACCACTGGTTCTGCACAAAGAGTGATTGGAGGCAATTTAGGGTTGATTCAATACAATAAGTGAAGTGAATTAATAAACTGGCAAGCGCAGCAGTACATAATCTGATATAAAAAGGCAAACATATAAATCACAGCCAAACAGACAATACAACCACACCATTAAATGTGGAAAGTTTTAGGCCCAAAACATAATCCATGCAACTCATAAAGTTCTAGCGTTCTCATTTGAAAGAGAATAAGTTAGTTACACAGCTGGTCATGTGACGTCAACATGGTGGCAAACAAAAAATAAAGCATATTTTTTCTAGAAAACTGATGTCTATAGTCCTTGTCTCATGTGAGTGAACATTTTAAATAATATTTCTTAATTTACTCTTTTAAGTATGTACAACAAGACAGTGTGTTTAAAGTGTATCAACCAAAGCATTTATGTCTGCTTCTGCAATTGCCATTGTTATTTTAGTATTATTAAAATAATAATAGCAACTAAAGAAACATTCTATTGGTTATTTTCAAGCAGATGTGAATTCTGAGTTCTGATTTTGAGTCTGAAACACTTGCATTAGACCATTCATAGCAACAGTATCACTGAACTCAAGTAATGAATGACAAATCATGTATTTCCAGGGTCAGGTTCTAATCAGTGCAATTGGTTTTTCATATGAAAATGAATGATGATGTAAGAGTGAGTTTGTGGGTACTCAGGCACCCAAAAACTAGTTCGTCATTTGGCCGTTTGCCCGACAAAACGTTTTTAAGGTCAGAGAAAATATATGAATCACTTCAATGAGTGAGTCCTCGTGCTGTGTAGTAGTAGTAGTGTGTGTGTGTGTGTGTGTGTGTGTGTGTGTGTGTGTGTGTGTGTACAGGGGGCATGCAAAAAGAATTCCCACAAAAATGGGTTGCTATGGTTTCTGTTTGGGGCTTGGATCAGGTTCCTGACCACAGCAGAGCGCTTTGGGCAATAAAACACACAGGGTACTAATGAAAACAGCATGGTCCTCCTGGCACTGTGTGTGTGTGTGTGTGTGCGTGCGCTTAAGGAAGAGAGATGGCTGGAAAAAGCTTGAGAATGAGGAGGTTGAGAAAGAACATTTGGTCCTCACAAGTGTTTTTATTTGCACACATCTGCAGTGTTTGTGTGTTGCAGGCATGCGCACGTGTGCGTGTTTGTGTCGTTCCCTGGCTGGTGTCCATCGAGTCACATGACATGGCAGTGTTTGGTGTGGTTTTAGCAGGAGGAGAGGCAAGCACATGTTTTACTTTATTAGCTGTTTATGTCCTCCGAGTGATTTTTGGGCAGACTCACAGGGAGCAATCAATTATATTAAAGATCATAAAGCAAACAGTGATAAAAGAAGCTCGCAAATTTCACAAAGAGAGAGAATGAGAGAGGGTGTGGTGTTTCCAGTGCAGTTGTGAGGAATTCGTTTTCAAGATTATTCAGGAAAACACAGAGGAAAGTGTTAGCTGAACATTTTTGATATGAGACTGAGCTGTGGAAACATGATCTAGAAATGATAGTACATAAAACTGAATTATTAATAATTTTTTAACACAACCAGTGTTTGTAAAGCACTTTGAAACAGTAGCTTGTCAAGCTAAAATCTTGATCTAAAGTAGTTGAACCATAATTATGCTTTTCTTCTTTTTTTAGCTACACTGCAAAACTAAGAAAAAAGTAGTTAATTACATTAAAGCTAAATATACATGAATAAACTGTATACTCTATAAAGCAGTTGAAAACTGTATGTTTGGTATTATTTATGTATAACAATATTTATTAATATTTTGAATTAGTTTTATTTTTTTAAATTTCAGATTAAATTTTTAGTAATTGTTATTATTACTATATACTTAGTTTCTTGTTTCCCTCCAGTAAACATTAACTTAATCACTCACCTATTTTAGCTACTAGCATAACCAGTGTTATAAATCATTAAATCATAGAAAATGGCATAAAAAATTTCTTAGCAGGGATCACCTATAACATGTGTTTAATAAGTTCAACATATGCTTTAATTGCTACAGATTTTTTTTATATTTGAATGCATTTAAGTGTATATTTTTATAGGAAGGTCAGAGCAATTATAGCAGAGCAACCTGTGTATATGTAATGCATTCCCTCTTTACCTTGAATGAGGTCCCATGGCCAACATCTGCTTGAAGGCAATATGTAGACCACTGAAATTCAGGGAGTTGACCATGAAACCCACTTTAGTGTTTATTTAGATTGAACTGCATATTTGTACAACTTCTAGTCATTCTTTTAGGCAAACAAAGCATCTTTCCCTGTCCAATTCTCTTTTCCCATCGGAAACACACATGACTCACAGTGTCTGGGGAAGGTTTTATCTGAGGAGGAATGTCTCACTCCATCACGCATCATATTTTTTATATATTCTCACACTTAAAGTTGAAGATCAAGGATTCAGGTGGGTTAATTTAGGGCTCACACATTACGCACGCGCGCACACACACACACACACACTGCTGTGCTAATGCAACCTCAACTACTCCAAAGTAGCCGAACGTCATGTTGCCTATTCATATTTTTTCTCGAAGTTGGCAGTAACATATCAAAAGGTTTTAATTAAATATAAAGGAGTTTTCTCCAAGGAACTTAGCTCCTTCCTTAGGCACTGGATGATGTCTGCTCACTCTGCTGGAGAATGACTCTAGGCGCAGCGTGCGTACATGTTCCACAACAACAACAACACTAGGCTGCCCACAGATGCGCCCGCCTAATAATCGGCTTGATATACTGGCTATTGGCCGATGCCGATTATGTTAAAAAATGCTAAAAATCGGCCGATTAATCGTCCGACCGATTAATCGGTCGACCCCTACTGTTTATGTTTGCTGATCAATGTCAATAAAAGCTTAAATTATATCTGTTCATCATATAAAGCGATCGAGTCTCTTCAGAAAACTTTGGACTAAACCACTCAATTTATATGGATTCATTTTACAGTCTTTTTATGAACTTTTTGAAGTGTCAAAGTTTCAGTTGTGTAGCTGTCTATGGAGGGATAGAAAGCTCTCAGATTTCATTATAAAGATCTTCATTTGTGTTACAAAGATGAACGAAAGTCTTATGGGTTTGGAATGACAAGAGGGCGAGTGATTAATGACATAATTTTCATTTGTGGGTGCACTAACCCTTTAAATGTGTTCAAATCATAAAACTTTGATTTAAAATTTGACTTTGATTCCAAGATTCAAAGAATCCCAGATTGTCAATATGCTCTCAGACTTTTTGGACCCCACTTTTTTCAAACAGACGTTAGGATCATGAACCCCTATGATGAGCCAAAAGGGTGGAAAAGTTTGAGGAACAACAACACAAAAGAATGCTAATCACAAACATACTGTAGGTTGGAAAAGAACATGAGGAACTATGTGTTTTTCTAAAGTAGTTCCATAAAATACGTTATTATGCTTTTATTTAGTGCTATTAATAAATGGGTACATTAGAAGATACAGCTCAGTTCTCAGAATACACAATAGATACATGTACATGCACAAACACACACACTTGGAAGGCAAAGCTGTAATGACTTGTAATGGAAGGCTATAATTGCAAAGATTGCTGAATAACTGATGGGGCTCATTAATGCTTACAAGCCTCAGCTGGGGATCTCTCTCTCTCTCTCTGTGTGTGTGTGTGTGTGTGTGTGTGTGTGTGTTTATAGCATTCCAAAGCTACTGTAATAAAACAGACTTTGGTAACCCTTTATTTTCGATGGCCTACTTTAGACATAAGTAACTTTGCAACTACATGTCAACTACCAGTCATTAGAGTATTAGTAGAAAGTCTGCTTAATATCTGCTAACACTTTATTTGATTTCTCTCCAACAGACATTCTACTGACTATAAGTAACTTTGCAATTACATGACAACTTATTCTACTAACACGAACTCTAACACCTAACCCTAACCTAACAGTCTGCAACAATTTTGCTTCAAGTGGCGGCTCATCAGGGGAGGCTAGGGAGGCAGCATACCCAACATTTTGAGATGGAAAATGGGAGAAGGATGATTTAATGTTAATAACATTCCCACACTGTAAAAAAATTTTTTTTCAAATCAACATAGATAATTTATGTGGTTCAGATAACATAATATTTAGAGTTTCTGTTGATTAAACCAATCTCCAATCTCTCTGTATTAATTTCAATGAACTCAAAATTAAGGCTACTAGGTAACTTTATTTTTTTCTTACTATTTCACTTTCAGCGGTTGGAGTGTTGAGAAAAATACATCGCAGAGGAGGCCAGCCTTCCTTGGTATGTCAACCAATCATCGTAGAGACGCAAATTATGTGATATTAGTTTGAACTGCTATCGTGATAATATACCAACTACCTTAATAATGTAGAGTAGACATATTGAATATTTGATGGCAACAAATTTACCAAGCTACCATTCGAAGAGCAGCTATGAAGGAAGAACCCATGCCTAAGTCGGATATAAGCTACAGCAATCAGCTTCACTAAACGAACACGGACATTTAAAAGGACAGAAGGAGGGATTTTTGCTTCAAGTTATACAGTGCTGGTCAGAATTATTTGCCCCCTTGGTAAATATAATCAAAGATGGCTGTAAAAAATAAATCTGCATTGTTTATCCTTTTGATATTTTATTTTAAAAATTTGCAAAAATCTAACCTTTCATTGAAGTAAAAGAATTGAAAGTGGGGGGGGAAATCACATTATGAAATAATGTTTTTCTCCAAAACACGTTGGGAACAATTATTTGCCCCCTTTTATTAAATACTTTTTGCAACCCTACTTTTTCCAAGATAACAGCTCTGAGTCTTCTCCTATAATGCCTGATGAGTTTGGAGAACACCTGACAAGAGATCATAAAGCATTCCTCTATACAGAATTTTTTTATTTTTTTTTATTTTAAGTTTATTTGAATAGGGACAAGTATGTTACATAAGCTCATGTTACATACTACAACATTTTAGCCGAAGCTAATTCTCAATGTTAGTCCCTAGTGGGCCTTTACATAAAATTAAACAATACATAGTTAAAATAAACATAATAATACAGTATAACACAATATAAACGCAGCAGACAGTCAGTGGTCACATTTCTGACCTCTGATTAAAGAGTCTTTAAGTTTGTGTTTGAAAAGGACCCAGTTTGACTCTCCTTTCAGTTCAGTGGGTAAACAATTCCAGGCTTTAGTGCCTTGTACAGAAAAGGGGGCAAACAATTGTTCCCAACGTGTTTTGGAGAAAAACATTTATTTCATAATGTGATTTCCCCCCCACTTTCAATTCTTTTACTTCAATGAAAGGTTAGATTTTTGCAATTTTTAAAAATAAAATATCACAAGGATAAACAATGCAGATTTATTTTTTTACAGCCATCTTTGATCATATTTACCAAGGGGGCAAATAAGACCAGCACTGTAAATCCACGAGCCGCCACTGAAAATCTGAAGAAATAAAGCTATGTAAAAAATTACAATCATATATTTACTTTTTTCACTATAATTTATATGACAAGTAATAGGTTTACACTTGGAAAAACTTAAAATTTTACAGAATTTTACATTAAAATGACATAGTCTATATATTTTTTTTTTCCATGTATGGTAAGGTAACTTACAGTTAATCAATTAACAGGTTTTTTTTAATTTTTTTTATTAATACAAACATTTTTATGGTAAATATTCTGCTTTTGGTGCTGTCTTCACAGTAAAGATGGCACAAATGACAACATATCAAAGACTTCTATTGTTATATATTAAAATAAATATAATTCCGGATAACCCAAACTTTTTTAAGGAAACTTAAAACTGCTTTTTAAGAATAAAATAAATCACTATTTAGTTTATGGGTCATGTTTACTTTTGAGAACATCCTCACATTTCCCCAAAGGCAGGTTTTGTCTGATGAGTAAAGCCCAACAAACATAAACACTGGCTCGTTTTACTTTGTGGGGGTTCACTACATTAATCGTGCTCAATAATAGACATGAAAATCCTCTTAACGTGCCATTCCATACCAGATTTACAACACACACACACTCTGAATCTGGAGTCTACTGTATGGCGTGCAAGGACGTAAATCAACGTCACAAATTCACAGCACAGTAATGATGTGATGTTGTTATTTTTAGGTTGTTTTTGACAATGCTGGGGCATTTTAGACCACATGCCATTTGGATCTGACACTTAGCAACTGTCACGTTAGCACTCAGGTAAAATCTTTTGTGGTTTAGGTGTGTATGCCAATGACAATCATCTTGGATTTGTTGGAAAGGTGGAGGAACACATGGTGGGATTTCCCCTGTGTCAGTCAGTCTGTGTCCCGCATCTAAATTTAGGAGTTTGATCCTGTGAGGAACCTGTGAGGGTGATTCCCAGCATACCAGAGACCTAATTCCTATCCCATGCACCTAATGTGTAAATCATCTGGCCCCTCCCCTACTGAACTTCAGTCTGACCTGCTGTCATATAGGTTTAGAGCTAGGTTTGGGATGCAATTCCACCTTGCTTGCAGCTCATTGTTGCTGTCATGCCCCGATGACTCATCGCCATGTGTTACCCCCGCTAAGCTGGTTTTGGGGGTATTTTGGACTGGCTTTTTTCAAAGCCGGTGACACATGCGGCACATGCCATAATCCCATCAACAAACCTTCACATTTACAGCGTCTGGATTAGAATCAGGGCAAATTTGTGTAGTCTGGCTTTTCATCCAATGACAATGATATAACTTGGCTTCGTTTTTCATCAAATAGCTTTAAAGAGTTATAATAAGAACTTTTGAATTAGAACACGGATTATCCCAAGAATATACATAATGTGACCTTTGCCATAATTTTGACCTCGCTACATGAACCAGGAAAATCACTTTCTAGAAAGGTTACAACTTTCTAATGATACACTACTTGTCAAAAGTCTGGAATCATATTTTTATTTATTTTTTATTTATTTTTTTTGCAATAAATATCTTATTTTCACCAAGGCTGCATTTATTTGGGAAAAAAAAAGAAAAGAAAAAATATGTGAAAACAGTAATATTGTGAAATATTATTTTAATCAAAAATATGTGTTTTCTTTTTTAAAACATTTTAATATGGTCAAAGCTGAATTTTTAACCTTAAGTGTCTTCAGAAATCACTCTAATATGCTGATTTGCTTATGAAAAATGTCTTATTATTATCAATGTCATTTTCAGCATCTTCCAAACCACTTGTCCAATGTGGGTACAGCGTAATATCATACAGGTATAAATTCCTTTTTATTTGATTATTAAATTGTTTAATAGACCCTCTTCACAGACTGAGATGACGTGTTGTACCTTTTTTTTGATATTTTAATGTAAAAAAATTGTTTTATTGATGTACATTTATATTACTATACTTGTATTAAATTACCTTTGCATTAAATCACACAAAAGTAGTTAACTTGGTAGTGAGGGTGTTTCTATACAATGTCCATGGGAGTGACGGTCGAACTGATATCTTTCGTTTTCAATCTCTTGCTATTTTTTCCTCTTTTTGAAAGTTGTGAAAACACCATTGTGGAGTTTATACAAGCTAGTTTCCAGACAGATCTCAAGATAAATATTTTCATTACTACAGGAGCTGCCAGTTTGCTAAATTTAAAGGATTAGCACAAGCGATGCAAAAGCGACAGCCCTTCAGTCGCACTCAGTGTCCCACTATATTAGTGGACTAATGTGACTAATTGGAGCGATTTTGGACACAGCCGAGGACATAATCAGTAACCAAGGAAACTGAAACTAAACAGAGTAGGCAAGCAGGAACTAAAGGAAACAAAATAGAATATCAAAACAAGAGTCGATAGAACGGAACATAAACCGAACAATCGACATAATGTGACTTCCAGCTCACAATGATAGAACCCATCACACATTTCGGGCCCTTTCATACATCCGGCGCAATGCAGCGCCAGGCAAGTGTCTTTTGCTAGTTTCAATCCGACGCAGTTATCATTTTCACGTTCTGCGCCACGTTGTTTAAATAGCAAATCCATTTGCGCCCATCTGTGCACCCATGGGCGTTCTGGTCTTAAAACGAGGTGTGTTCTGGCGCATTGTTTGCGTGTTGCTAATTTGAGGCAACAGAAATAGACTGCGCCATTGAACAACTGAAACCTGGTCTAAAGTCAATGGCGCAATATTTTTTTTGGTTATTTAAAGAGCGCATTTGTAATTTGAGCCTATATGCGGGTCCACAACGTGCGTACACTTTGTCCTGTAGAATTTCTGCGTGCGTGCTTTAACCTTGCGCAAGAGCAGATCCGTTTCCTGCGAAGTGTTCAGTTTTTTCCGCTTGCAAATTCCGCCATGTAAATAGTAAATCCGCCATGGCGCGAGCGCAACTGGCTTTTAAAGGGAATGTGAGATGAGACTCTGATTGGTTTATTGCACGTTATGCCCAAAACACACCCATTACTCATTAAGAGAATAGGGACAACCCTTTTAGACCATGCGCCCAGCGCGCTGACCATTTTTCCCCTCGCTAAACTAGCAAAAGTGTAATGGACACGACCTAAGTGAACCTATTTTAACTTTAGATTGTTAAAATAGGGCCCTTCATCTCTAATCAAACACACAAAATTAGCTTCAAAATGTCTCATTACATCCAAAAGAAAAGAAACCCGTTAGCAAATGTACGCAAACTACAGTATACATATATGCATTTGTGCATTTTTCTTTCAGTAAAGCACTGCAAGGACATATTTATAGCCATATGCCATGTTAAACATTTTGGGATTCAGCAGAATGCTGCCTGCCCTAATAATAATTTATACTCTTTTGTTCTCTCTCTCTCTCTCTCTCTCTCTCTCTCATTTTTACATTTTTTAAATCTTACTGACCCCAAACTTTTGAACGGTAGTGCAAATAGTTTTTACATAGATATAGTCATAATAATAGACAATGGTTTTAGAACAGCATGAATAATTTGTGCTGCATACACACTGTGTGTGTGTGTGTGTGTGTGTGTGTGTGTGTGTGTGTGTGTGTGTGTGTGTAT
>FLSR01000885.1:196570-227253 GCA_900092035.1 Leuciscus waleckii | reverse complement strand
AGAGAAAAGGAAAAAAAGAAAAAAAAAGAGAGAGAAGAAGAGGGAGGGGGGGGGGGGGGTTACATATAGGGTGGGATTATTATTATTATTTAAAATAAATTAATGCTTTTATTTAGCAAAATATACATTAAATGAATCAAAAGTGACAGTAAAGCCTTTTACATTGTTACAAAACATTTATTTCATGTAAATGGTGATTTTTTAACTTTCTATTTATCAAAGAATCCCTAAAAAAAATATAATAATAAATGTTATATGCTGACAATAACAATAATAAATGTTTCTTGACCACCAAATTAGCATTTTTTAATGATTTCTGAAGGATCATGTGACACTGAAGACTGGAGGAATTATGCTGAAAATTCAGCTAGAGAGCAGGAATAAATTACATTTCAAAATATTAAAATTATTTTAAATTGTAATAATATTTCAAAATGTTATGTTGATCAGATAAATGCAGCATTGGTGCGCATAAGAAGCATAAACTTCTTTCAAAAACAAACAAACAAAAAACTTCTTTCAAAAAAAATCTTACCAACTCCAAACCTTTGAATGGTGGTGTATTCTGTTTCTAAGACTTTTATGCCTGCTGAAACAGCCTTTTCTACTCTTTTTCTCTTTGGATGAACAGCATGCAGAAAACTGGTTAGGTAAATTGCTGTTAATCAACTGTCTAAAGCAAGGCCTTTCTATCTCTATCTTTATTCGCCCTTCTCTCCCAACTCACTTGTTCCCTCCCTCCGCATCTTCTTTACACAATCTTCCCTCTTCCAGGCTCCAGATGGTGAGATAAGAGGAGACAACAGAGGTTTGCTTTGAGTTTTCCATAAATGTGTGTGTGTATGAGAGAGAAAAAAAGAGAGAGAGAGAGAGAGAGAGAGAACAAAAGGGATAGAAAGGACAAGACGACGTGGGGATTTTACAGCGTTCATTTATCTTTATGGGCTTGGGGCAGGAAATTTCCTTTAATGACATATGTCTAGGCCTGGTCTCTCATTTGCTTCTAGAAAAGTGATATCTCAGGGTCACTGTCCTGTGCTCAGAGTCAGACGGTGCACGACAACAGGACACACGTGCTCTTTACCTCACTTAAAACTGTAAGTGTATGTTAATGACAGGCTGTGATCCACACGATGAATAGCAGTCAGCATGAGTCAGATGGAAGAGTTTTTTTTTGTCCAAAACAGGTGTCAGGAGCTCAGAGAGGCTGTGTGCCATTTGCACCGCTGCCAGGTTTTATTAGAAAGGCTGGCAGCATCTTGACTTTGCAGTGGCTGAGTCACTATTCTGCTGTATTCGTATTATAAAAAATGTATGTGGTGGCCAAGAATAGGTCTAAAGTTAGAAAAAGATAATCCCTTATGAAAAGATTTGGTTTCGTGATTTGGTGGCTCTGAACTGTCAAAACACCATTCAAAATGCTTGCTACGGATGCGAAAAACGCAGAAAATCGAAAGTTTCGGAGGCAGTGTGCAGTGTGATTGACATAACGTGAGGTCGTATTTATTTTTTAACATGCGAAAATTTCGGATGCGAATTTCGGACTCAGTGTGCAAGGGCCTTTACTCACCCTGAAGCCATCCTAGGTGTATATGATATTCAAACGAATACAATCGGAGTTATATAAAAAAATGTCCTGGCTCTTCCAGGCTTTATAATGGGAGTGAATGGCTGTATGTCTTTGGAAGTCCACCAAAGCGCATCTATTCATGATTAAAGTGCTCCACACAGCTCATGGGGGTTAATAAAGGTCTTCTGAAGTGAAGCGATGTGTTTGTGTAAGAAAATTATCCATATTTAAAACTTTATCGACTAAAATAACTAGTTTCCAGCAGACGGCCGTACGCATCGATTTACGCCAAAAGAGTAATCCCTGAACTTGACGCACAACGTAATGACGAACACAGTTGCCCTTCCCTGTTTGTTTGAACCGCGAGAGGCGTCAACTGCCGTCATTACGTTGTGCGTCAAGTTCAAGTGTTACTCTTTTGGCATAAATCGATGCGATGCGTACACTTCAGAAGGCCTTTATTAACCCCCATGAGCTGTGTGCATTCACTTTAATCATGAATAGATACGCTTTGATGGACTTCCAAAGACATACAGCCATTCACTCCCATTATCAAGCTTGGAAGAGCCACGCACATTTATGAATATAACTCCGATTGTATTTGTCTGAAAGAATAATGTCATATACACCTAGGATGGCTTCAGCGTGAGTAAATCATGGGATCATTTTCATTTTTGGGTGAACTATCCCTTTAAGTACTAACTGAATGTGATGTTTTCGGACGCGTGCATGTTATTTACTAAATTAAAATATATTATAGTTTAAATGTATATTAAATGCAATTAGCTGAAATTTTTGGTGCTTATTGACCCACTTAAGTAAGAAAATCTTTGTATAATTTCATCATTACTTATATTGTCTTTGAAATGTGGTTAAAGTGTGCTGCCGAATATACTGCCAAGCATTTATGGTAAACTAAAATATACATTTCTATTGAATCTTGTAGGCCTATGTATGTCATGTATTTAAATATAGGAAGTTGCAAGTTGGTACATTTCAAATATATGAAATGTAATATGAAATAACACACTACAGTTAAAATTAAAATCAAGTTCTTTACATGTGATTTAGTATGTTGGTCAACACCTCAAATTAATAAAACAAAATTATGTAAAACGATTTGAAGTGTGCACATTAAATGCATATTCAGACTGATTTTATAAGTTTTTTCAGTATTGAAGGAAATGTATTTATAAAATCTGTATTTCTCAGAGCTTGTTGCACTGAATTCTGGGATATAGTAGCTTTGGATATAGTAGTTTCGGACACTTGTTTGGACACTAGCTAACCAGAATCGCCAAACAGAACTGTAATTGTTTATTGTTTTCAAACCGGTTTCCTGAACGCTCCCCCTGTCTTTCATTGGTCAGACAAACATATAATCCTGCCCCCAACTCGTGCTATTGGTTAAGCCAATGTTGCTGTGTCGGCTAGTAGGGATGCTCAGACTATACATATGAAATAAGGCCTCACTCATATCCAATAACTCTCATTGTGTACAAGTTATTTGTAAAATGGTTCTCAAAATGTACAATGTATTACAAGTTATTGGTAAAATGGTTTTAAAAAGGTCCAATGAATTAAAAAAAAATAGGTGCATACACAATTTCTTACAAAAATGTTCAGACATGCAGAGCAATGATTTGATGCCAGAGTTAAAATGTTAATTATTTGATGCCAGAGTTAAAATGCAAATTTTTTTTCAGATAATCAACTTGCAAATGACTTACCAGACACTTTTGGGGCCAATTGTGAAATAAGGTATTGGAGAGTAACTGGAGAAAGAGCAAGCTGGAAGAAAGAAAACAAAGTGATCAGAGCGTTTTGTGAAAGAGCAGAGACAGAGAGTGCTATGCTAATATCTAAGCATGCAATAAGGAGAATAACATGTACTACATTATCTAAACGTCATAAAGAGGTTTGGGTTCAAAGGTCAAAAGGTTTAAGGGTAAGGCTGGAATGTTCTCTTCACAACCCTATTCATTGTTGTATTGTCATTATCATACCTCTCTCTCTTTTCCTTTTAGTCTCTGCCAAACCACAAAAGAGGACTGACCCTGAAATTGACTCAGTGCTGATATAACACTGCGTTTGATGTGTGTGTACTCTGTTTTAACTGGTATGGTATAACACAAGCCCTGAGATCAAAGGCGCTGATGCTCCGTTCCTGTCCTCTCATTACTGCCACCTGGGTCGGGACAGACTGGTCTTCTGTGCCCATAAAGTCAATGCCAGGCATGCCAGTTTTGGACGTCTTGGAAGCAGCTGTTTTCCTTTGTGTGTATGAAATGACACCACTTTTGATTGATTGTTCATACTGAAAAGTACTCAGCTCGTTTATTTTCTTGATCTACATCCAGTGTGTCTCTACAATCCTCATATTTGGATGCTTTGGTGTTTCATAGACACGGAGGTAGTGTTTCAAAAACACAATCTATCAGCTTTCCGTCGTCTTTACATTAAAGCATCAGCACGGGTGACCTGGATACGTCTCATCCCTACAAACGCCTTTGATCACAACTCATAGTCATAAGAAGACACTATAATGTATAAAACATGCCTGTAATAAGAGATAACAGGCCACTGTCAGTTCTTGGATCAGGCTTTTGGGATCATCCAACAGTCAACGCACCACTCATATCCAATAACTCAGTATGAAAATATAGTGGGTCTCATGCACTAATAATAAAGTTAACAGTTATCAAACAGTTATCAAAATGTACAATGAATTAAACAGAGGTGCACACACAATTAAATTGGGGTAAATAATTTAAGGGTATTCTTAAATGCAATACCTAGTTTAGACTAGACGAAAAAAAAGAATAATATGTCAATATTGTTAATATGAAAATATGGCCATTTAAATGGTAATATGGCCATTTAAAAGTTAGGAATCCTGTTTACAAACTTTTATAGTTCATAGCTACTACTCATGAAGTGTAATCAAATACTTCACATTTATTTTAATGGCATATCCTCTATTTAATATTATTTATTATATTTAATATTAAAGTTATAATATACTAAGAGTTCAGCCTAATGAGGACAATTATCTCTGTTTCTTGAAAAAACATTAATGCTGGGTTCAGACTACTCAATATATTTTGTCTGTTATGATAGTCACTGTGTCATATTATGTGATTTTAACCGCTGAATTGTTTTTGTGTCCTGAAAGTGAAACACGTCAGACTACTTGTTGCTTCTCGACCAATCATCTTTAATGATGTGCATGAAATCATCGAGAGAAGGAACTAGTGATTGACTTCTGGAAACAAGAGCGTAAACAAACAATGGCTACTGAAATGGCGTGTTAGCTTAATGCTAATTCCAGTATTCACCGGGTTGCTGAAGCACCTCCACCATCGTTCGCCATCTTTTTTTAGTCCCTCGAGGAAACATCATAATAGCAGTAGTATTGTTGTTATATCTCCAAGAACCTTTCCTTCATTGCATAACTGCTTCTTCCACCTAACAGCACCAATACCATAATTTCTCTTTCATTTCCCCATGTTTGAAAACTGTGCATGGAACAGCTTCTGTGCTCCTTTTTGTCAATGTTACAGATGTGGCAGAACTCGTTGTGGAAGACCGAAAAAAATTGTCAAGTATCACAGATGCAGCTTCGGTTGTTGTACAGTATGGCACACTATACGAGATAAAACGATCGCCATTCACAAATCAACACACCAAACTATGTCAAATGGATAGAGCCAAAATTGGGCTGATATTGTGTGGTCTGAACCTGGCCACATACTTCTACAAATACTTGTAGGTTGTTGGAGACAAGTAGTCTTGTTTGAGATGCTGTTATTGTTTGTATTTATGATTGCGTGGGATCATTTGTGTTGGTGAGTCCCTTGACGCAACTCTTCATTAAATCTACCTCGTCATTACATCTCTTTCAGATCCTGTATTTGAAATTCACCCATTTCAGACTCTCAAGCAGACCACTTTATGCTGAGACAGGATTGACATGAGTGACTTTCAGGTGTGGTTAGTATTTGCGTACCACATATGCTTGTCAGTGGGCATGAGGGGATGCCAGTTTCAGAGAAATGTGCAGATGTGTATGGTGTGGGTGTCTTAACCTTAAAAAACACACTTGGAAAACCACATCCCTGCTAGCTCTGTTCCAAAACCTAGTGAGCTGACTTGTTGTTTACTGCTAACCCTGCTAACACATCTCTTTGTGAGATTTAAACTCCTTCACCTAATAGATTCCCCCTTATTTGTCTTTCAATAGTTTGTTTTAATTAATCACCCACATACAGTGTATCCCATAAAGCAAAGCCGTTAATGTCCATAAGCTAAGCTAATCTGCCTGACTAACCCTACCTTTTAAGGAAACACCCTAACTGATTTACAACCTGTAGACGACTCAATCAAAACCGTGTTTTTTTAAAACCCAAATAGCTCAAATTCCTCACATGAAGAGCACAGGAGTTTGACATTAGCATGGTGCTATGCTAACAATAGCTATGTTTCAATGCACCTATTTTCATTTGGGGAATTTTGGGATGGAAACGCAAAGATGTGTATAAATAAAAAAAAAATGCATAAAAACCATGCGCTCAAATGAGGCAGAAATTTCTGTCTGATAAGAAGATATGTGCAGAAACTACGATGGAAACTGCAGCGGACCAATTTCATTGCACAGCATCTCAAATGTTGGTTTCATCATTCTGAAATGCCTGAGCCAAAGTCTGTCATCAGAATGGTTGGGTTTAATGACCTCCCAGAAGCGTCTCACATGATTGTGTTCCCAAACACCGGCATCCGAACACAAGATAACATGACATCATTTATTGCATTTCGTCTGTGCGCTCTGAGTTGCAAGTATTTATGATGTAGGAAGAAAGAGCCACAGTGGCTTCCCCAGTTGAAGCAACTTACAGATATTTTGTGCCAATTTCCCAGGAAGTGTGGATTTTGTTCTCTCGAACACATGGAATGGAAACAATGCTTTATTCACAAATGTTTTACGCAAGTCTGGCACATGGGTTAAAATTGGCAACTTTGGATGAAACAGCTATTGTGATACTCAAATAAGCATAAACATACATAAAGTGCATCTGAATTGACATACTGTCTGAGTAGTAGGACGAAAAACAGTATGTGAAAAGAGCACAAACAATTTTCATAACAGTTTGCAAAAAGTACCTGGATGACCAACAACTTCTGCTGAGATTCTGAAGTGTGCATCTGATGGACACTTACTGTCCCATGAGGCCACAGGAGAGGATTTGTGAATTGATGCTAGTAGGCCATATGGCAAAGTCAACATGACAAACAAAGTATGTCGAATTTCATTCATACTACACACATTCATACTATATAGAACATACTTTTTTAATGGTCCCAAAGTTCATTCTTCATCAAATGTAATACATACTTAGACAGTATTCGATTTCGGACGCATCTATTGTATATAGTTGACTCGTTCGCCATGTTAGCTTGCTGCGTTCTGTGATTACCTTCTCTGTGAATGATACATTGATTTTGTCCAAATGCAGATATCTAAGAAGGCAGCGTAAATGTGGCTGGCTACTTTTTGGAACAACCATTGCAGATGCCTATCATGCCTTAAGATGCTGTTTAGGTTCACTGTGTCCCACTGTTACACCCTCCCACACCCTCCTACACCTCCACCCAAAAACCGCCCATCAATCATTGGTGTTGGTGTTTTGTCCACAGCACTCAGGCTGATTTTGTTCTCATCACTTCTCTTTGATCTAAAATCCTGTGAGGTTTAAACTCCTTCACCTAATAGATTCTCCCTTATTTGTCTTTCGTCGTTCGTTTTCATTCAGAGCTTAATCACCCACGTACAGCGTATCTCATAATGCAAAGCCGTTATTGTCATAAGCTAAGCTAATCTACCTGGCGTCTGAGTTGTTTTGTGGGGGTGTGGGAGTACAGGCTCTCAGGGTGTGGAGATGTAGCAGGAGGTGTGTTTTAGGGTGTGACTTCAGCAGACTGTTCCTGCAGGGAACAGATCGTTTAACGCAAGCTCATTGGAAAAACATACCTACATTTTTGGAAAACTTCAAAAACATACGTATTCCTACAATGCACTGCCGTTTTCAGCAGAATGACAACTGGTGGTAGTAAAACACCATCAAACATGCTTATTCCTGTTCACAAATGATGATTACAGGGGCAGAATATCAAGCAATAAAAACTTCTTTTCACATAGTTCCTTGCACTATACTATGATATGACCTTAAAACACTTTTACCATAGTGCATGGTTTGTAAACTAATATATTTAGACATTTGCATCACATAAGCTGCTTCATATGTATGGCTTTTCTGACATTAGGGGCTTGACTTTTATTTTGACGCCGCACCAGACCTTTATTTTGACGGCGCTGAGAACACCAGAGCTTGATCACACAGAGCTGGCATTCTCCATCTTCATTAGTTTACGATCTGTCTAACAGTCCTGTCTAATGTGTTATTAGATAGAAATGTTATACATAGAAAGTAGAAATATATGGAAAGGTATTAGCGTTTCCTGTGTGGTTGATGTCCAGTGTTGCTAGCTGGCAGAAAAACATAATCATGTTTGGCTTGCTCGGTCCCCTCAAAGATGCGTTGGATTTTCTCCTCAGCGTAAAGGTTAAGAGGCCCATCTATCACTGTTTTCCGTGTTCGTAGAGTTCGTTTCTGGAGTAAATATATAGGCTATAATCTGTGTGTTTACACAGCTTTTTTCAAAATGACGGGTGCTGGTGTTCCACGTGCGTTCGGCCAATCAGCGAACACTAACGTCACCTATAGTTCCTATAGACCTTATGCACCAGAGAAACATCGTGCAGCCATCTTTAGAACATTGTTTTAGAACTTCCGTTTTAGCGGTAGCTCTGTATATTCCTATGGCTCGCTGTGGAAGAGTAATTACACTGGACAAAATTATAAACGCAACACTTTTGTTTTTGCCCCCATTTATCATGAGCTGAACTCAAAGATCTAAGACTTTTTCTATGTACACAAAAGGCCTATTTCTCTCAAATATTGTTCACAAATCTGTCTAAATCTGTGTCATTGAGCACTTCTCCTTTGCTGAGATAATCCATCCACCTCACAGGTGTGGCATATCAAGATGCTGATTAGACAGTATGATTATTGCACAGGTGTGCCTTAGGCTGGCCACAATAAAAGGCCACTCTAAAATGTGCAGTTTTACTGAATTGTGGGGGTACGCCTGAAGACGCAAGAGCTAGAGTATAAAGGTATTGGGTGTCGATTAGTAGAGTTTAAGGAATTGGGTGTCGATTTGGAGACGCCCCAGATAAAGGTATTGGTGTCGATTTGGAGACGCCTCAGATAGTTAGGTTTAGGGAAAAATCTACCACAGTACAGTACAACAGCCAGCATAATATAACTTTGCCAGATTCATGTACATTTGTTTTGGATGAAACTAAAATCCCTTTTAGCGCCACTCACTGGACATTTCACTTTGAAAGTGTCGCGAAATCTGCAAGAAGCAATGTAATATCATTTTGCAGAAATGTCTCCGCAGGCACGTTTTTCCAATGAGCCAGAGTTGAGATCCTGATAGAGCCTAAAAGCTGCTGCTATCAACCGCTAATGGAGCCTGAGACAACTCTGGCTAATGCTCACAGTATCTTAAGGTAGACAGGGTCAAGGATGCACATTTTTCATCACAACCAATTACACCCCCTTCTCATTCTCCCTGTGTCCCGACCCGCTTCACATTCAAGTGGTTGGGAATTCCTTTTACAAGAAACAGAGCAGCATTTGATCTGCATGGCCTCAACAGACACTCTCATTGTGTCTTTAAATAGAGAAAAAATTTAGAAAAAGGCCTTAAAATCCCCACCAATGTGAACTCGGCCTCATCTGGATCTGAAGTGAGGGGTGGCTATTCATTGGACGGCTGGCAACCGAAACAGAGTGACAATCTTGACCTTCTTGTTTTTCTGGAATTCCAAACATTCAACTGCCGTCTCTTTCTGTCTCTATTTTTCTCAATCTGCTTTTTGTTTCTATTTCTCCTTCCATCTCTTTTCTCTGAGAGTCATGTGCGGGCATTTCAGGGGAGCCTTCAATTAGCCTTCGACCCAGGACCTTTGGCCTGTAATTATAAAAACAGTGAGAAGAGCTACGGTGCTCGGCTGGAGGTTTGCATGAACATGCAGATGTGTGGACAGAAAGGGGACCAGTGAAGGGGATTGTATTTCAGCCAGATGACTCAGCTAAGTGTGAAAACCACAGCACCACAGGGGCCTAAAAACATATCTGCCATTTCTTGCATTGTTCTCTCTCTCACTCCCTTATTTGACCAGATTGGGTAAGGGTCCGGATGGTTTTGCTGACGGAATCAAACCTACTTTTTCAAACCTGTCAGAGAATGTCAACTTTAGCACAAATACATAAATAGTATATTTATTTATTTTTATTTACTTACTTCTTTATGAAATCGGATAGTGCAGAGTAGAGTTTACTTTTGAAGCACTTTCATGTGCAGGTCTGTTAAATTTCATGTTAAAATGAAAGATGAAATTAAAACTATTGTACTGTTTCTTAAAAGGACAGTTTATGGAAAAATTACAATTCTGTTATCATTTACTGACCTTAATGCAACTCCTAAACTAAACTAAAAAACTAAAACTAAAATAAATAAATAAATACAAAAACAATGAGACATTTCTTTTTTTCAATTTTTTTTTCAAAATATCTTTTGTTCCACAGAAGAAAGTCATACAGGTTTATAACACCATGAGGATGAGTAAATGATGACAGAATTTTCATTTTTGAGAGAACTTGAACACACCAGGAGTATTTAATTATTATTATGTTAAAGTTCATATAGGCTACCTGTTACGGGTTTTGCAGGCAAACATACGAAGATGAAGAATAAAGTTCCAATACAAAGTTTGATGAGAATAATACAAATAGCACCAGACAAGCTGGGCAACACACACTAAATGCTACGGTGACCGGACATATACATACAGTACACTTAGTGAACAAGAGGAACTTAAAACTGCAGTCCGCAGTTTTTCCTCTTTGTCGCCATCTCTGTTCGAAATCTGCAATTGCGGTTATTCGCGGAATTATCAACTTTACGTGCGTTGTGCCTCGGCACGGCACAGCGCGGATGAATCCAATGTTTTGAGGAGAATATGCGCCTGTCAATCACCGCGCTGGTGGTGTGGATACTGTCATTCGCAGTTACAGATTCTACTTTTTGGAAGTATGACCAACGTAAGAATTTTCACCGGAAAATGTCGTCTGAACAAGTAAGTAACATCCACTTTTGTTCTGACCAACTAAGGGAAAAAAGCATTGCAGTAAATCGCGCTGATTAAATCTAACGATCGCTTATCATATCACGTCAAACTGTGCAAATTATACTTTGTTCTCAAACTGTTAATGTTAACAACATCAGCATTGCGTGACTACATTTAAAGCCCTTCCGATATTCATCCTTGTTTTCGCATGGGCCGGTTGCACTCTCTTTTTTCTGGAGCCACTCCGAAGTCCAAAGTACAGAGCAGCCATTTCCTGTAATGATAGTTGTATAAAAACTGTGGTTTAGAGTGACAGGACTGTCCAGATAGATAGAAAGGAATGTGATGAGGAAATGACATAGGCTAGAATTCAAACCTGGGTCCCTGCAAGAACAGTTGTTCATCTTTTTACAAGTTTTTCCATGTATTCATCAACCACCACAACTGTCTGTAATATGTTTCCATTTATATTTGTTTATTCTGTGAGGTGAAATGTGCTAATCTTGTGTCCCTTTCAGTGTGACCCCCCTCTACGGCACCAACGTGATGAATCGCCCTCACCTACAGATATAGCGAGTCACTGCTCAGGAAGCCCTTACTAATAGACCCCCTGGATCTGTTGAGCCTGAAGACTAATGCCAGATGAGCAGTTTGGACGGCACTGTGTGGGTGTGGGCCGCTCTATTGCACTGCGTGGGTTGAGGATGTCGGTGATGTGTCTATAAAATAAACAACTCTAAAACTCAACCCAGAAGACAGTAAAGGGCTTTCCATGAACCAAGAGAGCACAAACACCCGCGCATTCAAAACATGACAGTTCATGTCATGCTTTTTTTTGTTTTTAATATATGTAAACGTTCTTCTATCGCAGCATAATATGCAGAGACAACTTTAAGCTAGACAATTGTTGGATGATTTTCCTGAGGGAAACACAGAGGATCTGTTCAATTTCAAAACACAGCAACATTTACTCAACCAATATTTGTGAGTTTGGGGCAGGTATAGGCATTGATTAACGCCCGAGCGGGACCGCGATTTCAGCCGAGGAGGATGCCAACCTCCACAGTCTCGTCATAATCTATTTGTTGATTAATGGCAGACAGGGGGAGTTCAAGTCATTCATTTACCAATTTTGGCACAAAAATTACACCTTCATCTATCTATCTATCTATCTATCTATCTATCTATATATATATATATATATATATATATTATCTATATATATATGTTACAATATCAACAGCTAAGCATGTAAAAATGACATTTATGTAGAACTTATTTAAATATATAAAGAAAAAATAAATAATTGTTTTTATTTTCAACATTATTTCATAAAATTTTTATAATTCATAATTTATACACCCACTAACAAAAAAGTATCATAATATGTTGTAACTTGTTATATTTCAATAATTTTGAAAAAAAAATTAAAATAAATTTGGCTTTAAAAAAAGTTCACGAACAAGAAGGTACTATGATATATGTTTTTGTACGCCAGACATGTTTATAGGCAGTATAGCTTTTAAGTATCCATTCTGTACCATGGTATTACCATCTCGGTAACACTTTATTTTTGATCGTCCCCTTTTGAACATTCTACTGACTTTAAGTAACTTTGCAGTCTAACAGTCTACTCTATAACACTCTAATGAGCGTGTTAGACGCACTGTAGGTGCAATGTTACTTATAGTCAACAGAATGTGTTAAAGGTCCGTCAAAAGTGAAACCACCATCTCTTTATTGTGGCCAGTATTTTTTTAAGGGTCTGCTCTTATCAGCCTTACACTCTTCCTGTAAAGCGAACCTTGTTTCCCACAGCTCTGGAACATCATGAAAATCTGCAGTCTTTTATACCATGTTCACCCCCTAAAACATTTGCACTGCTAAGAGCTGCTACCTGATTATAATGTTGTTCCCAAATAAACTCATCCACCACTTCACAAGGGAACACAAACCCTGAACACTGGTGTGCTTATGCACTCTTAATTTGAGTTAATTATTGTTTGATTTCACTGAGCCAGTCAGTGCCTCTGTAAGTAGAAACAAATGTAGTTCACCCTCTGGTAGCGCAAGAAAACAAACAGCCGTGAGCTGATCAAATAAGCAGCACGAACAGATTCATTACAGGCAGTGGATGACTATCATCAGGGCAGAACGAAATCAAACACACTTCCTTCAGTTCACATGGCTGAAAAATGCTTGTATGAAACACATTTGACTACTGCAGGCGTTCAGCTCAGACTGGAACAAATGCAAATTTTTCTGCCAGTTCTTAATGGCTCGAGAATTCAGAATAATATGTTCAATTGCTTCTTTTTTTTTCCACGTTGCCAACTAGATAATAATAATAATAATAATAATAATAATAATAATAATATCATTATAATCATTGTGGCCAAATTACATATTATAGTGATTATGATTACAATATTTACACAATATGTAAAAATACTGCATTGTAAGAAAAGAAGAAAAAAAAATCTATAGAACAATGGAAAAGGTACTGGTAATTTTCTGACATGGACATTATCCATTAAATTTGCAGACATTTCCATTAACCATAAAACACAACACAATGCAATGCATAATTCAAAATATGGGTAAAACAATCCCATAATCCTCTGACTATCACCTGCACTCTATCTTAATCATCAACACCGCTATCATTCACCTTCATCAGCTCCATATTCAAGCCTGCTTCACACACTCATCAGCGTCTGGTCTTGTCATTCTCATTGAACCGTTTTTTGTTTGTTTTTTTACCTTTTTTTTGCACCCAATTGTGTCATTGGTGAGACAAACAGATAGTCCCACCCCAACTCACGCCATTGATTGAGCTAATATTGTGTTGGGCTGTTTGGTTGCTCAAACAAAGCAATGTTTTGATAGTTCCACAATTGTTTGCGCAAATAAAGCAAGGAACTTAATAAGTAGCCTATATTAAATACACACTTCTTATTTAAGACAATTTAAATTTGTGTTTGGGGCCAGAGCTAATAACAATATTTTTCTTCTCTTATGTTTTGCTGTACATAGACAATATTTAAAGTGATTATATGAAATAACATATTTGCGTTTGTCGATTAAGGCCTCAGAACCTAAAAGCTTCAGTTATCAACACCTCTCACCCACAGCAACCACAGAAAATTTCTTCTCTTCTTTCCCATGACATACTTTCCTCTTTCTCTTAATAGCCTATCACTATACTTCTATTACTGTTGTTTTAAAAAAATAGCTTATCGTTTGTTGCAAAGCCCTTCATGTTTTACTTTGCAGATCTTCTGCCAACTTCTGATCTGTCCACTGGATTTCTGTCTCTCTTTTAGGATTAATATGACACAAAAGCCTCAACCTCTCACACAAATCACCTCTTTTCATGGGTCTACCCTCTTCTGTTTCTTTCCATTCCTCTTGTTTTGTAGATGAAACTACTTAGACCAGAAGCTAAATTAGTTAAATCACAGTTCCCTTTTAAAAAAACTAGTTAGTGGTGGGCTTCAACCCCTGGTTGTTTTTAGAAAAGCCCAAATTATCTTGTCAATGTTTTCTTATGTGGTAACTTTTGTCACTAATAAAAACTATATAAAAATAAATAAATAAATAAATAAATCTAAATATGGTGCTTTTTATAATTTATTTTGAAACAAGGTGAAAGCTCATACTTATACTATTGCAGAGACTCGTTCTGCTTACAACCCAAAAAGAATCTTTTGGGCAGATTAATCCAGATGAAATATTTCAGTGAATATTTTACAACGTAAGTCTGATAACAGCGGAATGAGCAGTTGTCCTTGCAGACTTTGCAGACTTTAATGCATAAACCCTTTTTGCGGATCTTGCAAAACTCTTACAAGAAAATGCCTTGAACCTTGCCAAATTTGGCAACTCCAGCGACTGTTTTTTTGCCTAACCCAACCAACATTTCATGGTGGGGCCAATCTCGGCATGATATGGGCTTGAGGAATGGGCCCTACATGGGTTTGGGCCCTTAATGGGTTTGTCCATGGGTTCCATGTTGGCTCTGTATGAATAAACCCATACCCCAACATGGAATCCATAGACAAACCTACTAAGGGGTCATGACATGGATTTTTGAACATTTTCTGTGAGATTCAGTTATAATGTAAAAAAACAAAAACAACATGGACAATAATATATATATATATATATATATATATATATGGAAAAACTATTATTCTGTGCCTCGTTTACAAAAACAATCTACAGTCAAATGCTCTGAACAAACATACAATCCTCCAATGCGATCCAGAACGCCATTAAAATGAACCATCAACTTGTTTCCAATGCTGGAATCCTTTTGAAGTCTCTACAGAAATGAGCTACAAGCTGTTTAAACAGGACGCGCCAAACAAATGTTTTTACGCTTTGATTTACTCTTCCATTTGTCCTCTTGTTGGCAGAATCAAGTGCGTGGAGTGTGTCAGAAACCAAACACACATCTGTATACTGTATCCAGTGTAGCAGCATCAGTGATTATAATGGATTCTATTTGCTTTTCACGCTATGTGACACTTGCATCCAGTGCAGGCAAATGTCAGCCGCCAAGCAACTGACTGCCAGTGGGCGGGGCCTAAGGTGTGATGATGTATAACTATTCGTCGATGTCTTGCTCTGGAGGCAGTCATGTGAAAACGTATTTGCCCGTATATATATATATATATATATATATATATACTAGTGGTGTGAACCTACACTGGTCTCACGGTTCGGTTCGATTACGATTATCATGTCATCGATTCAGTTCAATTCGATATCACAATGCATCGCGATGCACCGCATCCTCAATTTTAAATTTGACTTCAAAAGTGATGTGCGCGCGCGTGCTCGCCTGTTCGGGAAGTCGCAGTGACAGAAACAGTGACATTCCAGTTCAAGTTTCAAGGGAGTAAAGCTTGTTTATGCCATTAAGAAAAGGAAAATCTGTCAAATACATTTTGTTTTAAAGAAATGTTCATTTAAAAGCAGCACTCATTAATCAGTGTATTATGTTACCATTAAAGATAAGCGCTTCAACCGTCGCCGAGTCCGCTGTTGAAGGTGACGATCATCCATTTATAATCACGCGTAACAACACAGAATAATTGTAATTTGACCATCGGGTGAGGATACTTAAATCAGAGAAAGTTATTGGGGCGGGCGGATGATTTATTTTTGGCTGTGGATTCGAGTGACGTTGGAGCTCATCCGCGCATCTCTAAAGCAGTCAGACTCCGCCAGGCGTTAACAGCTCGGGGTGAAAACAGCTAACGTGGTTTATGAAGTTAGTGGTAGCCTATTACCTCCTGCATATTCTATTTGTGGTGACATGAGCGCACACAGCGCGCGTCTTCTGCAGGTCGTGCTTACCAGGTTGTTCATAAAAGCCGAAATGTGCCCAGATGTAGGCTTTAAACGTAGTTGGGAGCATTTTTAATTTTCTCTCACTCGCGTCTCTCCTCCCTCTGCCATTGTATGCTACCGCGACAAAGCACATACGCCACAAATGACGTCAGAAAAGCGTCAGTACATTATAATCGGTTATGGTCTATTACTGAACGATACCGAATCGTCCTCCTCTGCATTGCGATGCATCGTAGAAACGGTAAATTTTGATACCCCTAGTCCGCGCCGCCACAACTTCCGCCATAGCTTCCGCCAAAGAGCAGTCACATCGAGCAGTAATGAGTAGGTCATCTCTCTTTCATCATCTATCCAAATATGGTCAATATAGACCATCCACTTTTATCAATAGACCCTCATCACAAAGGTACACTCTGGAGGAAGAGTGAGACCAAACATCTCCACCCCTACTTGGCTAGGGTGGAGTAAAAGATCTCACCTTCCTGTTAGATCATAATTTTAAGGGATGTATTTTTTCAATCATCAGACTTTCAATACATTCAGCATATCTCATTGTATATACTTGGAGTTTAGTTTTCGTCCTCGGTGCCAGAGGAACTGCACAGGCGCTTCCGGTGGCCTGGAGTGCTATCTGGGTTGCTCCATCGTTGCCGGAGGTGCCCTGGTCCTGCCTAGGGTGCTATCCGGTGTTGGAGCAGACAGTGGGCTTTTAAACCACCAGCTGAGTCAGCTCTTGTCTCTTCAACAGTCAATGGCCGCACTTGCAAATAGTTCCTCTTTTGCACTATAACTATATACATGTTCCAATGGTCTAATGCATTTAATTTCCAGACTTCTGACTTGTTACAGGAGTGCACTAAAATATATTCAAAGTGTAAAAAATAAAATGAATAAAGTGATTATTAGTAATAAAAACATTCTTATGTTTTCCCTTTATTTCTGGTTGCATTACCTCGTACCACGGGCAATGACTTGCTTTAGACTTCTATCGTCCCCTCTCATGCACAAATTATATAAGTGAGCAGTTAGTGTGATTATATGTAAAAAACATTCTCAGTAGGATTATATAGGTAAAACATATTCAAAAAGATTACATGAGTAAAATATTTTCAGGAAAAGGGCCCTTATGAAAAAGAACAAAGAAATACAGAAAACCCCTCTAACTAACTCCCTGCTCTACCCATATTCTAATTACTCTATCTATTTTACCCCAAAATAAAATACACAGTGGGGCTATCTCCCTCTCTTATCAGAAACATAGTCAAAAATGTATTAAAAGTATTAAGGCACCCTTATTCCTTCTTCCATCCAGACCCTTACAGGAAGTCATCCAATTCATCCAAGCCTGGGCCAATTGGATACATTCTCGAGTTGGTGCATCCAATATCAACTCCCAATCGTTTTACTGATACATTGATCATATGCTTGGCAGCTGCATTGGCTAGCAGGGATCTGAGGAAAGGCACAACACAACAGTACAATAAAAGAAAAATGACAACAATTACGGTCATTATTACTCCCACCTTAATGAACCATTCTTTCCAGGATCCAAACACAGAATCAAACCAGTTTCCCAACTCTCTGTCTCTCCCCGCATTTTCAGGTTCTCTTGTCTCAGGTCCTTCAGCTTCTTCATGGCCCTAGTAAAAGCTCAATCAGAGGCTGTATTATTTGGAATAAAGGTGCAACAGTCAATTCCAAACATTACACATACCCCTCCTTTTTCTGCCAGTAGCCAGTTCAGAGCTTGTCTGTTTTGCCATGTCATTTTGCTGGTGTATTTTAGCTGATGGCCTAAGGCATCCATTTCTTGACCATAGTCTTAATTGTTCTGTTGATTGTCAGAGCTAATCTGAGATGGTACTGTATGCCAAATCTTGGGATGACTTCTTTGGTTAAATTTTTTATCAGTTTCTGCTTCTTGGTCTGCTGAGGGTTATGCTTCGACCCATATGCTAAATCTGTCTATGAAAACTGTATCTGTATCTTTTTCCTCTTACTGATTTATCGTGTCCACATAATCCATCACTAGATGTTTGAAGGTCCTTCTGGAACTGAGATAGAGCCTATTGGAGTTGCTGTTCCTTTTCTGACATTATTTTGTGAATCTTTAGCTGTGTCTGAAATCGCTCCCTATCCACTATATAGTGCACTATTTAGGGTGTCGGCCATTTTGTAGTGGTGTCCGAATTCTGAGTGAACGACATCATTCCCTACATTCGTTCACTACTTTTACCTACAATCCTCTCTGAATTCGAGTGTACATCCGATGTACACTTGCTGAGACAGTATTTCCCACAATCCAACACGATAAGGCGATAGAGCGCGAATGAAAAATAAACAACAATGTCACCATGGCAACGGTGAATGCGAGATAGAAAACAATCATTTATAAGACCAGACGCCTGGTTATTTATTTATATATATATACCGTTATATCTATATTTGAATAAACAAATGTGTTGTGTAGTGTTTCGTTCTCTTTTATTTTCACATATAAATGTAAAAAGTAAATAAATATGACAAGCAAGTGTTTTTATTATCTTTTTTTTTGATCAAATAATGCAATAAACGTGAAAAATACATACATACAATTGTTACATACAATTCATGCAGCCAAAAAGAAATATCAAAGATGGGTAGGTAATGTTTATGACGAAATTGTCCGACCTCTCTGCGCGTGATAATTATGTCAGCGTCCGAATTCGCTCACTCATTTTCGTTCACTCTTTGCTGATGTAGTGCACTCAACTGCCATTCACTATGTAGGGATTAGTGAATGAGTGAACGAGTGAGTGGTTTCAGACACAGCTTTTGTCTTTTTTATTTTTCTAATTTTATTTTTCTAATAATCTCCACCCTTGCGCAATGGTCAAAACCATGCGCATCTTAAATTAAAATAGTAAAAAGGGTTGCTAGTGTAATTATTTGTCTTTTAATACCTCATTTGTCCAATAGTCTGAAGTTGAGGGTTTTGCTTATGCCTTCTTGACTAATGATATAGACTTAATTTTATATTTAATTATTATTAAATTCCAAGGTGCGAATACAACCAATTCTAAATTGGTAACACAACTCTGATGACAAAAGCTACTGAATGTAGGCAATGTGTCATTCCCCATGTGACAGTGTCTAATTGTTTTGAATAACACAGTTGGTCGATATCAGTTGCCATTTGATTGTGTTAACCACTGCTGTCATAAAACCCACATTTTTCAATATCTAATAGATACATATTTCTGGTAGGTCTGGACATGCTGTCGTTTGAAAAAAAAACATTATCAATATCTCTTATCCGATTTGTCATTCATCTGTTAATTTAATTTCTCTTCATAATCTTTTCTTCTGTTGCTTATGAGATGCTCTTTTAAATGACTGGAGATTTTAGTATAATCTCGAATTCATAACCAACAATATCAACATCTTGAAATCCCTGGTAATGACAGCACTTGTGACATCACATGTTTGTAATTTGTATAGTCACTATTTTTATTTCTAAACCTAAAAAATTAACTATTGACCAAGATGGAGTGACCAGCACCATAGCTTTATCATCCACATCTTTTGTTGTTGCTTACAGCTGGACTAATGTCTATTGAAAGAAAGCAAATAGAGAGTGTCAGCTTCACAGAATATAGAGAACTGTGTTGGACCAGTGAATAATCAAAATACAATTAATATGGCCAATCAATGAAATTTGAAGCGGTCTCTGTAGTGATCATTGAAAACGCATCACCTGTGCCCACTTAGTAAAGGATGGAGTCCTTCCGCTTGGACCAGCGATCAGTTGAACTGGTTGAGCTGCTGTCTTAGTGTTTCCCTCCTCATCCGATGCATTTGATCTGTCAGTCTTTGTTGGCATTCAAGGGTCTGGTGTCATGTTGGGACATAGTGGTTTGACTCTGGATGCTGTTGTCTCTCTGCCTCTCCTCAGTCTGGCTTTTGGGCAAGCCACGGAGTCTGCATGATGATTTTGCATGATGGCAGGATGTTTTTCTTGGTTGTTTCTGCATCAACACAGTCTTTGTCCATACCAGCCCCTCAGAAGTTCAACTTCCTCTTTCAGAGGTGATGAAGGCCCACCAACCGAACGCCTCTTCTTTTCTCTGCAGCCGTGTCCTTATGTTTCTCGCTCTCACTTGTTGCACAGTCCAGTTGCTGTTGTTTATGTCGAGGCAGCCGTCCCAAAAGCTGTCTGGTGTCATCTGGAAATTAAACACTCAGAGACCCGCATGAATCAAATTCATCCTTTATAAATTCTGCAACCATCTCTTTCAATTGTCCCTTAATTTCAGAAGTATCATCTGGTTGATAAAAGCAGTTTCCCCATGCAATTTCAATAAAGCAAGTTCTTCTTTGCAGAAAAGAGCAAGCATTTTTCTTCTTTGCAGTATGCAGAAAATAACAGCCTTTCTGTCTAAGTTGCCTTATTTTCAGTCACATATATAGTATTTTTATCACTCGTTATATCGATCTCTACTCTCTCAAGCATTTTAGGATTAAATCAATGAGTCTCATTACTTTGAAATGTGTATAATACAGTATGGCTGTTAAAAAATGTCTGTTTAGCGTGGTCACCCAATCCAGCTCATTCAACACAATGCACAAGTTATTTTAAGGTAACTCAATCCAAAGATCTCAATTTCTGCAATGGCTCAAATTTAAACTGTCGCCCAGGGACAACAAGATGCAAACATCATAGGCTACGTCTTTATATAACAGGTCAGTCCATACCCACATCTATCATGCCTCTCTATATATAAATATTTTATCTCTAAATGTCAGATATTTTTATAAACCTTTTTATCAATTATTTGATTTTCCTCTGGGAACTACACAAACCACTTATACTAAGGAGAAAACTCCAGTGTTTTTGATGGCCACCAGTTTGCGCAATCCTCCACATCAATCCCTGTTAGGCTTATTTATTTAATTCCCCCATAGACCGGTCAACTAACATTTAAGCAATTTTTCATATTTTCTTTCAGGTTAATTTCTTATCAATTATTTTATTGGTGTTTTCTTGGTATTTGTGAAATTAGTCTACTTTTAATTCTGACTGGATTAGCAATTTCACCAATCTTACTTGATCTCTTAGTCAACTGTTTTTGAATACCTTTTTATTTATTTATTTATTTATTTTTTACGAATGTTTCAGTGTCTCTGCACATAGCCACATCTAATGTTCCCTCAGCTGGTCATTTTGTTTTTAGGCTTCTTTCCCCATTTTTGGAGGGTTGTCCTATAGTATCTCTGCAAAATTAATATTTTGATCTTGATATCTCTACAGGTGTTGATGCCATTATAATCTTAATTATTATCGGTGTGTTTGACTAATTTTTAGTGTACCTTACTAACCCCAGCTTGCATCTATTCTTAACTAGTTTTCAGCAAGATGGTCAGACATTTATTAAGATATCTGATTAGTCTTTCTCAGGTATTTAAAAAATGCAGTTCTTCTATTACAGGTCCACTGGTGGGGATGACAGTTACAAATAAAATCTCTCAATATGTTGTTCAAAGTGTACACCAATGTATTGGAAATGGTTACTCACTTTCCGGTTTATATGCTAGTCAGAACTAGGAAAGGTGAACTCTTTCTCTCTGTCTCCCTCCTTTCCTTCCTCACACACACACATGCAGTCTCACTTTCTTCTTGCAGCCCCTCCTCTCTCTGTCACAGGCAGCCCTCCTTTCTGCCTCTCTTTCTCATATTACAGCAATTCCTGCCTTTGTCCTTCCTCATTTATAAATTCCTTTTCCAACCAAAAATTATTTTTTATGCCTTTTGTTAGTTCCAATGCCTGTCTTAATTTTTCCTCTTCTCTTTGCCTTCTATCCTACCTCCTATACCTGTCCTGTTATCAGTGAACGGACTGTTCCACATTTTTTCTCTCTTAACTTTTAGACTTCCTGAAGAGAAAAAAATTATCAATTGTCTGTATGTCCTCGCTTCCTTCTACCTTCTTTAGTTCTTCACTTCACACACAATTATGTCTATTTTATTCCACTTTTCATTCATACACCCGGGATTTCATTCACACACTTTCACTCATTCATTTGATATCTTTATATTAAATGCAGGAACAATGATATTTGTTCAGTTCTTACCTAGCAAAAGCTGTGTTTCTCTGTCTGGATCGCAGCACTTGCAGTCTGGCAAATGGCCAAACAATCGACAAAACCAACTTCTTGGAATATTTCTTGTTCTTTGATACTTATATCTTTGTACTCTTTTTTTCACTAATTTGCTTTTCACCATCCATCCAATTTTAATAGTTTTATTCCTCTCTTTTTTTTTCTTATTTCAATCCTCTGCTCAGTTTTTAGCTGAATTTAGTTTTTACTTGCAGCCCAACACACTGTAAATTTATGATCAGTTAAGTGCTTTTTTGGCAGTACGCCCAGAATGAGTTGGCAGTACGCCTGGACCGGACAGCTGGTACCCCCTCCTCTCTGCTCCTAAAGATTATTCTACAATATAATATAATAATGCTCTTGTATTTCCTATTACTGTTTAGTTTAAATCACTTGTTTTAGCTTGTTCTCTTTTCTACAATAAAAACTCATTAGTAATTCTTATTTGAGTCACTACACTCTTCACATTTATATATATATTTATTCAATACTCTCTCTACCCTCTCTGCACTCCTGCAGATCTCTCCTCCTAAAGACAGACAAACAAATAGTGTGCTTTTGCACCTTTTGCGCACCCAATTCGCACTTCTTGTGTTTAAGACAAACAAACAAACGTGAGCGCTTCTCACTCACTGTGGCGTACTTCATACACCACGTAGCGCACTTCATACGCTACTCGCACTTTCTCGCGTTTAAGACAAATAAACAAACATGTGAGCGCTTCTCACTCACTGTGGCGTACTTCATACACCACGTAGCGCACTTCATACGCTACACGCACTTTCTCGCGTTTAAAACAAATAAACAAACATGTGAGCGCTTCTCACTCACTGTGGTGCACTTCATACACCACGTAGCGCACTTCATACGCTACAAGCACTTTCTCGCGTTTAAAACAAATAAACAAACATGCTTAAAACAAACAAACACTCACACTACGCATGCGTTTTCTCCCTAGGACCCGAAAATTTTATTTCCTCTTTCTTTAATTTATTTTATTCTTTTTAGGTTCTCTTTATGGTGGAGTTTTAAAATAATTTATCAGCCAGGGTGACAGCTTACCAACAGTGACCGCACAAAACAAAATATAAGCAAAGACTGCGTACCTTTATTTTAGCCGGCTTTTTGTTTTGTGAGGTCTCCGCCAGGGCCCCACCACGGCTGCTTGAGCTCCTTCCAATCCTCCTGGCTGGCGCTCGCCAATTATGTTGTGGCAAATTCACGATCTTTGGTTCAGGTCTTCAATGTCTGAAGAAATCTTTCAGAGTCGAAGTTTCAGGTCCCAGAAGAATAAACTTTATTGTACAAACAACAAAGTGAGACGCCGGCTGGCCATCCGGACATCTGATCTTACAATGCTTTGCACCCAATTCTTATACCTCTTTCTATCCAATAAGCGTTCAAATTGTTATCTTTTTCCTCTTTGCCCCTCCTCAAAACCTTGCCACGATTAAAACATCTGCATCCATATCTCATTTTTATTGGTGGCATGTCCTTGCGCATGTACTTATAAAATGATTTCATGAAGGTTGTCTGGGTACTGACCTTACACATGTACTTATTAAAAAATGCACCCAGTTCCCTTACGCCTTGTCTTTCTCTGTCTTCTCATAGTTTTCTCTAATATTACAGCATTTATTTAGACCCATGTATGAGACAAATGAAATTCTCCAACAGTTCCTACTTCATTTGCATGCTTTGTTCAGAGTCTCCGCCTCTATGTAATCCCTCCCCCTTGGAATGTATATAACTACAATGCATACTGTATTAGATTTTGTTGGACGAACTGCAGCCACGCTCAATAAAGAATAACTTCTGTTTGAACGTGATCCCAACCTCTCCTGGTCTTTGCTTCGATGAAGGAATAAAGTTTCCAACAAAAGGAACATATCAGTAACACTACACTAGAGAAAAATATGTGGATTAGCCTATCATATGTTACTTCAAATGTTTCCATTCGTTATGACGTTATGACATGAGATTGGAGTGAAAACAGAAGCCTAATGTTTGGCGCATTTTGCTTTTCAAAAGCACAGCACGACTGACTCAAACAAACAGTGCGTGCGGAGAACATTTACTGAAGCGATCGAGCCGCTCCAAACTATGAAACATTATTGTGTTTCATAGCAATCAGCCAGCAGCTATATCACCCTGTAGCCCAAGACCGGTTGCCCACTGAAGCTAAGCAGGGCTAAGCCTGGTTAGTACCTGGATGGGAGACCTCCTGAGAAAACCAGGTTGCTGCTGGAAGAGGTGTTAGAGAGGCCATTAGGGGGCGCTCACCCTGTGGTCTGTGTGGGTCCCAACGCCCCAGTATAGTGACGGGGACACTGTACTGCCAAAAGAGACGTAAAACCGAGGTCCTGACTCTCTGTGGTCATTAAAAATCTCAGGATGTCTTTCGAAAGAGTAGGGGTGTAACCCCGGCATCCTGGCCAAATTTGCCCCTTGGCCTCTGTCCATCATGGCCTCCTAATCATCCCCATATACTGATTTGCTTCATCGCTCTGTCTCCTCTCCACCAGTAAGCTGGTGTGTGGTGGGCGTTCTGGCGCAGTATGGCTGCCGTCGCATCATCCAAGTGGATGCTGCACATTGGTGGTGGTTGAGAGATTCTGTGGTGGGCGTTCTGGCGCAGTATGGCTGCCGTCGCATCATCCAAGTGGATGCTGCACATTGGTGGTGGTTGAGGAGATTCCTCCCTTCTATGTAAAGTGCTTTGAGGTCTCAGAAAAAGCGCTATATAAATGTAACGAATTATTGTTGCCATATTATACATATCTACGTTTGAGCAGATATCCACAAACACAGTATAGTAAACACGGGTCTAAATATTATAATATTCACCATATCAGAGTAAACTCTCATACTAGCCTACTTTTATCATGCTTCATGTGTTTTATTATTGAACATAAGAACATCCTTTTGTCGTACATGTATATCAATTTAGCACTGAAAGGTTGCCTACCAGTCTATAGTTCACATTTCAACATGTTTCTGTTTATATATAGATACATTATATACATGTACGACATTGGGCTTCATGTTTTTACTCCAATCTCATTTCATAACGTACATTTTAGTTTGGCACCAGTTTAACTAGTAGCTACAATGTAAAGTTTATACAACAATAACATGCTTACTATTAGGAGTGGAAATGTCTTACCTTAAAAATCTTATCATCTTCAAATCGCGTTCTTCTAATTCTTCTGAGGTAAATAAACAGCACAGCACACAAACAGTCTTCCAAACTCGATTAAAAGCAGAGGAGTACGTTACTGAACTCTCTGATTCTTTTTTTTTTTTTGTTGAGGTAATGAGGGTGTTTACAGGTCTGTGTTCCTTCACGTAGACTATTTGCATGTCAATCGCTTGTGCGTGCGTGGGTGTGGTCACATTAGAGCTAATGAGCACGGGCTGGAGAAACTGTACATGTCATTGCTTTCATACGGATTACTTAAACAGAGAATATTTGTTTTTGATATAATTTACATCATTTAAAAATGGAGACTTCAAGCTTTGTAAAGACATGTGTCTCATGCCAGTGTGAAAAGCATTCGCTGAGTTACTGATCGTTTTCTGTCGCGTTTCAGAACTTCACATTGAGTGTGACGGCAGAACGCGCATCATTTTATTTTCTTTATTTTATGAAAAACACAAGATTTTGTTTTTATTATGAGTGTACACAAATAAAATAAGACATTTAACAGTCTTGAATAATTTATAACACTTATATGTAAGATCAAAATCAACTGAGTCTCTTTTGCACTGATAAGAAAAAAAGCGAGCTGGTCACGCTGGCGCGACCGCCGACCCCAGGGGGTTAAACCAGAGTAGGATTTTCAGTGGCCGAATCGCCTGTCATAATGTAAAGTACTGTCAGGGAAGCCATCTTCAAATATCTTACATTATCCTGAAAGTTCTGTCATATATTTTACAGGTAAAGTCTTTGAAAAGAGATGCAAAGATGTCGTGGAGTTGGTAAAAAGCTACCAGGGAGGCATTCCTCTTCCAAAATTAGCAGAGTTTTATATTAGGGGTATGGGAGACCCTTGAGCAAGAAAGAATTGGGGTTCTCCTCAATTGCAGCTTTCATTGACTCTCTAAGCCAAGAGCTGTACAGGAAAAATGGGCAAATCTTCTACAGGAGTGCCATGGCTAAAGCTTCAACAACTAAAGGTAATTTGTCAACGTAAGGCTCAATTAAATGCAATAAAATAAAATAAGAAATTTAACAGTCTTGAATAATTTATAACACTTATATGTAAGATCAAAATCAACTGAGTCTCTTTTGCACTGATAAGAGTAGGATTTTTAGTGGCCGAATCGCCTGTCATAATGTAAAGTACTGTCAGGGAAGCCATCTTCAAATATCTTACATTATCCTGAAAGTTCTGTCATATATTTTACAGGTAAAGTCTTTGAAAAGAGATGCAAAGATGTCGTGGAGTTGGTAAAAAGCTACCAGGGAGGCATTCCTCTTCCAAAATTAGCAGAGTTTTATATTAGGGTGTATGGGAGACCCTTGAGAAAGAAAGAATTGGGGTTCTCCTCAATTGCAGCTTTCATTGGCTCTCTAAGCCAAGAGCTGTACGTGGAAAATGGGCAAATCTTCTACAGGAGTGCCATGGCTGAAGCTTCAACACCTACAGTAATTTGTCAACGTAAGGCTCAAATAAATGCAATACAATTAAGGGTTATGTCATTTACTCTCATGTAGTTCTCATATATGTTTTGTATGCTTTTACTCTTTTTTTTATATTGATGGAATTTGTAAAGACGTTGTGGAGCTGGATAAGGAACCCCCAAAAGGCGTTCCTAAGAAGGAAATTTGTAAGAAAGTCATCAAGATAGTGAAAAAACACCCTCAAGGAATTCCTCTTGATAAATTAGCAGAGATCTTTGCTCATAAATATAAACAAGTCCTTTTGCCTGCTGAACTTGGTTTCCCGTCGATGGAAACGTTTGTGGCCTCTCTTAGCAAGGATCTTATACTGGAAGATGGTGTGATCTTTCACAAGAAAAACACAGTTTCTACAGGTACTGATTTCACATTATATTAACTTCTAGATCCATTAATTCTATTTTTGTAGCTGTTTTGTAAAGGATAATAAGTACTGCCAGGGAAGCCATCTTAAAATATATCTTACATTATCCTGACAGTGCTGTCATATATTTTACAGGTGAAGACTTTGAAAAAAGATGCAAAGATGTCGTGGAGTTGGTAAAAAGCCACCAGGGAGGCATTCCTCTTTCACAATTAGCAGAGCTTTATGATAGGGCGTATGGGACACCCTTGAGGAAGAAAGAATGGGGGTTCTCCTCAATTGCAGCTTTCATTGACTCTCTAAGCCAAGAGCTGTACGTGGAAAATGGGCAAATCTTCTACAGGAGTGCCATGGCTGAAGCTTCAACACCTACAGGTAATTTGTCAATTTTTATGGCTCAAATAAATACAATACAATGAAGGGTTATGTCATTCAGTCTCATGTGGTTTGTCATATATGATTTTTCAATGGTTTTCTCAGCACCCGTGCACATTGGGGTTTATAAAGACGTTGTGGAGCTGGTTAAGGGAAATCATAAAGGCATTCCTCTTAGGTTGTTGTCTATATTTTTCAGTCAGGAGTATCAGCGTAACCTCAAATTGTCAGACCTTGGTTTTAGCTCAACGCCGCCTCCATTGATTCTCTGAGCGATGAGCTTTTGGTGGAGAACGAAAGAATCTTCCATAAGAATCACAGAAGAGTCCCAACACCTGCAATCCCACCAACAGTGAACAATGATCCAACAACACCTGCGAATCCATCCCCCAAAGCAAGTTCAGTGTTTCCGCGGATCCTTAAAAAGTCTTAAATTCGATTTTTTAAATTTAAGGCTATAAAAAGTCTTAAACAGTCTTATTTTTACTTATGAAAGGTCTTACATTTTCGATGGCAATTTGACTTAGACTATTTCTAAATGTTTTCCAAATTAGAACCATCTAATTAGCGTACTTTTTTTATTTATTAATTCTTTCTTTGTGGATTTGCTTGTTCACGTGACATTCGCGTCACATTCGCGGCAGCATTACATCTGTCTCCGCACGCGAAACAGGAGGAGAGAAGGAGAAGCGAGTTGGTAAATGTCAGTTCAATTCTAAGTTCATTCTTTATGAGTGTAGAGGTGTGCGATGTGTATTGTCTATTATGATATTGTAATCATTGTTTTAACGATGTACACGGCACTGCGAGCTGACATCGCTTTTGTCCCTCGTGCTTTCACCGCCTGATGTGTGCAGTTATAGGTATGTTCCCAAATGAGTTTTTGTCTCATATTTATATCATATTATTTTGTTATTATAGGCCTATAATATCACATCAGCAAGAGTTCTGTTTTCCCGTGCACAACTGCAAATGTGATATTTATTTTATATAACAGTTAAATTAACAATAAATTAACATTGTTACATTTTATACACAATATTGTCAGTATTGTTTGTTTTTCCTTTATTTTGCTGATGAGAATTTCAAAATGAAGACATAGCAGAGTCTCAATGCAACAGACAGCGATGATTTTTTGAATGGAATCCGAGTTTTGAACAAATCAATGTAATGATTCAATGAACAATCACTTGCTTCTTTCCCGAATGAATCAGCCATTTGAACAAATCGGTGGAATTAATGACTCCCTCAACTCACTTATTAAGACAGTACTTGCCGCCACCTACTGGCAGTTTTAGTTTCACATTTAACCTACCTAGTAGCCTACCCTGTAATTAGAGCGTTAAAATTAGAAATCAGTTCATATTTAGCAATCTCATAGCTTTATGAAATTGTAAATGTAGTGTAACCAGATCTGATGCCACTTCTGTGTCACCTCTGCGCTGCAAAGATGGACTTTGATTTAATGATTTAATTTGACTGTTAACAGTGGTATTGTTGAATTATTCTAATATAATTTAATTTGAATGTTAGAATTTGACATGAAAGGTGATGCATACATCTACAAATTCCAAATGTCCATTTATATGAGAAAATGCCCCTGGAAATCAATTTAAGATGGCAAATATTACCCCTTAATTAAATTTTTTTAATTTCTGTCACTGCTGTGAACTGACCACTGCTAGAATATGAAAAATATGAATATCTTCGTCAGTCAGCTGTCAACAACAGGCCTAAACCAGCCATGGCACCAAGCACAGAAACACAATCAGCAAAATATTATCTAATTATTATCAACAAAACTTTGAAAATATTGAGACATATTTTGTCAATGTTGCACACCCCTAATGCATGGTATTAATTTTGATTTCTTCAGGTCTTAAAGGGTCTTAAAAAGGTCTTAAAAAGGTCTTAAAAAGCCTTAAATTTGACTTGTGTGCAGAAAGTGTGCAGAAACCCTGAAGTTATTTGGGAGCTGACTTTGCTCAAAGAGGTAGTGAAATGAAGCAAGAGGATCTGATAGATAGAGTTAAAGAGGTTATAAGAAAATATCCAGCTGCAAGCAACTCCATTAGTGAACTGGAGAATGGCTTCTCCCTCTTATTTGGGTCTGCACTGCCGTTAAAAACCTACTCCGTTTGTCCAGTTGTAGATGATAAACAAGCAGGAGCAAAGTGCCTTGACAGTAAGAGTATATACAGTTATATAGACAAGTACATAAACAGTTCCTTGTTCTTAACCCTCTGAGGTCTGAGGGGTTTTTGGGGTCCTTGAGATGTTCTGACATGCCCCGACATTTGTGCTTTTTTCAGTTGCTTATAAACATATTAATGGCAAAGGTATAATTACACTCTATTTAGCACAAACAGGGCTACCATAATATGTGAGCAACATGCATGTACATGATTGTATTTTTGAGAGAATAATGTTTATGCATGGTTATTCAAAAAACTAAAAACTAAAGTTTCTGAAATAAGACCACAAAACACATACTAAATATGTGACAATAAGACTTTTGACTAATGGATGTCATTGCCTAGAGTTTTTTCTTCAAAATGATGTGAAAATCATCCTGCCCTTATCATTCACATAACACAATACATTGATTTAAATATTGTAAAACACTTTTTGTTTGTAAAAGCAATATGCGCAAGAGGCGTCAACCATTCAACAGCATCATGCATATGTAGTGGTTCACACCTCAGGAGACAATGGGGCCCGCATACTTAATGAGCCATTCATTCAGGTGTGTCACCTATAGACACAAGAAAGAATGCAAGAGCAATATATATATATATATATATATATATATATATATATATATATATATATATATATATATATATATATATATATATATATATATATATATATATATATATATATATATATATATATATATATATATATATATATATATATATATATATAT
>FLSR01000885.1:178140-195910 GCA_900092035.1 Leuciscus waleckii | reverse complement strand
TGATGGATAAATGCACTTTTATGATGATAATGATGGATAGATGCACTTTTATAATGGATAAAAGCACTTTAATGATGGATAGAAGCACTTTAATGATGGATAGATGCACTTTTATGATGGACAGATGCACTTTAATGATGGATAGAAGCACTTTAATGATGGATAGATGCACTTTTATGATGGACAGATGCACTTTAATGATGGATAGAAGCACTTTAATGATGGATAGATGCACTTTTATGATGGACAGATGCACTTTAATGATGGATAGAAGCACTTTAATGATGGATAGATGCACTTTTATGATGGACAGATGCACTTTAATGATGGATAGAAGCACTTTAATGATGGATAGATGTACTTTTATGATGGATAGATGTACTTTTATAATGGATAGATGCACTTTAATGATGGATAGAAGCACTTTAATGATGGATAGATGTACTTTTATGATGGATAGATGTACTTTTATAATGGATAGATGCACTTTAATGATGGATAGAAGCACTTTAATGATGGATAGATGTACTTTTATGATGGATAGATGTACTTTTATAATGGATAGATGCACTTTAATGATGGATAGAAGCACTTTTATAATAGATAGATGCACTTGAATGGACTTAAAAAAATGATGCCCATTCACTCGTATTGTAAAACTTGGAAGAGCCAGGACATTTTTTAATACAACTTCGATTTTATTCGTCTGAAGAAGAATGTCATACACCTAGAATGACTTCAGGGTGAGTAAATCATGGGGTCGTTTTCATTTTTGGGTGAACTATAACTTTAAGTCTTTAAAAACACATTGTTGGCTTTATTCTTGTAGGACCACAACAGAAGATTGATGAGGAAGCAAAGAAGGTTCAGTCCAAACCTGTGGTGGATGAACAAGTGGTTCGCCCCAAGGCAAGTTCAATCGCCCCTGGTAATCTGTCCACTAGTGACTTCCCAGTTCTTGGTTCCAAGATGACCAATGCTGAGGAGAAGAAACTGAAGGAGGGAAGAGGGCTTGTCTTCTATGAGTCCTTCTACAGCCAGATGAGGGAGGTTCATGGTGCAAACATGAGGGCAGCAGAAGCCTTGCTGGAAGATGAAAACAATGTTGGGAGACAGAGAAAGGCCATGAGCTCAAGCGAAGTGAACAGTTTGGCGGAGGATGTCATGAGAGCCCTTGCAGCCGAAGGAGAGCATGTGACCATCGAGAGGGTTTGTGTCTTGGGAAATTATCCAGACCTTAGTGCTGGGCGGTATGACCAAAGATTTATATCACGGTATTTTTCAAAATTATACCAGTTTCACGGTGTATTTTTTATTTATTTTTTAAATCATGACTGGGTGTTGTTGACCACATTTTCTTTTGATTGAGAGAGGAAACACTGCAGTGGATTGACTCAGAATGCCCTATTTTACTGTCATGAGTGAATATTGTAGAAAAATCCCACACTAGTATTAATACAGGTTTGTAAGACCCCATAAAATGATGCTGTTTACAAAGAGGTCCAGCAGGAGGCTCATAAACGCTGCTTTATCAGGAAAGATAAAGAAAGATTGAATGAAAATAACATAGAAACTTTTCTAAAGACAGTCAGTTCCCTTGAAATACATTCATATAAAAACACCCGTGCCGCGTCTTGACTTTGAAACATGCAGTGCTCATGTTTATTTAACAATGTCAAAGCCTTCTGGAAAATCTATTTGTGCCGGGCAGTGTTGATATTGTGAACCAATGTATGGGAAACACTGTAATATAGCAGTTTAGCAGTAAATGACTTGTAGCAGTAAATGAAGAGATGTCTCATCGATCACAAGTTCAGTATGGCGTACCACAAGGCTCAGTACTAGGGCCGCTGCTGTTCACTCTGTACATGCTACCATTAGGAGATATCATTAGGAAACATGGAATTAGCTTTCACTGTTATGCTGACGATACTAAGCTGTATATTTCTTCAAAACCTAACGAAACTTACCAATTCACAAAATTAACGGAATGCATTGCTGATATAAAAAATTGGATGACTCGTAATTTCCTACTTCTAAATTCTGAAAAAACAGAGATTCTAATTATTGGACAAAAAACTTCCTCACGTAATAACCTAGAATACTGTCTAACACTTGATGGCTGCTCTGTCAAGTCTTCGTCGTCGGTTAGGAACCTGGGTGTGCTCTTTGATACCAATCTTTCATTTGAAAGTCACGTGTCTAGTATCTGTAAAACCGCATTCTTCCATCTTAAAAATATATCTACAGTAAATTACGTCATATGATCTCAATGACAAATGCGGAACAATTAGTTCATGCGTTCATGACATCAAGGCTAGATTATTGTAATGCTCTACTGGGTGGTTGCCCTGCACGCTTAATTAACAAACTACAGCTGGTCCAAAACGCAGCAGCTCGAGTTCTTACCAGAACCAGGAAGTATGACCATATTAGCCCGGTTCTGTCAACACTGCACCTTCCCATAAATCCTGATGTACTTGTTACATCATAAGAAGAAAGCATCTACGCTAATTTTAGTGTCTTTGTTTATCCCGAAGTTTTCCCGCAGCCTGCCGGATCCAGGCCGTATCCAGATCTGATGAAGGACCTGCGCCTGGACCCGATGACAACGCAGTGCTGAAGTGCCAACTAGTCTCTCCCTATGGAGGATCCCTTTACCACTCTACAGATAAAGCGTCGTCGGGAAACTCAATTCGCGTATCTACGAATTGATCAAATAAAATAAAATTCTGTATCAAAAAGTATAAGGAAACACCAGTACTTTGTTTAGGCTTGGTCTGTAGGGAATTCCAAACCTGCACACATATATTCAAACGCACATAACTATAGAACCAGTTCTTAATGCGCATGTGAACGCCATCAGCATTTTCTCACAGGTTCGCGTTTAAAGTCTGTGTAGAGAGAATGGTGTCGTCTTAGCGGCCCCTAATTTAATAACAAATGATCATTGCGACGGAAGCGAATCAATCAAAACTAACTTTAGCTGGAAAATAACTTTATTAAAGAACCACTATAAAGCCAAAACAATCTCTGTTACCATAAATTATACGTTTATCTCTGTGAAGCTGCTTTGAAACAATCTACATTGTTAAAAGCGCTATATAAATGAAGATGACTTGACTTGACTATAATTTGACAGCTATTAATTATAGTTTAACCTGTCCATCTTCATACATCTGTGCATCACCACACAGTGCAACAGTGAAAAGACCCTCTCAAAGTATTGCGCCGTGTTCCCAACATTGTTAAAGTGACATACACCGGTATTGAGGTATATTAAACAATCATATCATAACAAAAATAAACACCGGTATTCGGTATGAACCGGTATACCGAACAGCCAGCACTATCCAGACCTATTTTGTGCTCATCCCAATGTCAATACCATGACAAATTTTATTTATTTTTTTTCAAAGGTAATAAGCAGAGTTTGCTCACTTCGGCATCTTCCTGCAGTGCAGGACCTTCAGCGCACCATCCAGGAGATCAATCTGTACATTGAGGTACGAGGTCTACACAAAAGTCCCAGTGTAGGTTTGTGATGAGACTTGTCTCAGGGGCCTCATTTCTAACTGTTGCGTCGCACAAAACAGGCCCTGAAAGAGCGTACGCATAAGTTCACATAAGTTCACACTTCACACACATAAGTTGTGATTTATAAAAACACACTTGACGGGAGAGTGTGTAAGGACATTTGTAAGTAAACTCTGATCATGCGTATGAATATTCTAGAGACACCGATGTTGATCTGAGGGACTGACGGCTGATGAAGGAAAACCACTTTAATATTCATTATGAATCCTTATCACAAATACAGTGCATGTTCACAATAACAGTTTACATACATACAAGAATGATTTAAACTCTGTTTTACATCTGATATACACATTTAGATTAAAAATGCCATTCTCAGTGGAGTTAAGATTATATTCTATATATATTCTAATAAATAGAAATATTAGTAGTGGATGCGCTGCTGTTGAACACTTTTCCTGAGGCATGCTGTGTGTTAATGTTTGCTCAGCGCATGATAATAGCAGAACTCGTGGACTGAGGAAATATTTACACGCAAATAATGATCAATAATGAACACAATCTGTTTCCATTAAAAATATAAAGCAATTAAAAATACTGTTTGTCCAGTGGAAAAGATTGAGAAAAACTTTCTCTGAAATGTATTTTATACTATTTGATTTATTTATTATCTCATATTTTCCTAATGTCTTGTACCTGTTGTATACAATTTATTAAATGTTTAATTTAGGTTACTGATTTTAGCATCTGAGGCATAGATGATGATATTTCAAAGAAGATTAAGTCAAGCAACCCAGGTGTCGGACATTAACCTTTGTATCCGGAACAGTGTCATGGTCCCAAGTTAAGCTATGATCATGTGAAGGTATGGGTGATACTGTCAGGCTGATTGGATCATTTGAATGATAGTGTTATGCTGATTCTTGATTGAGTCAAATCATCCCTATGCTTTGTTTTGATTTATCTCCACCTCCAAAAGTCCCTCCTCCTTGTAAATGTATAAAAACTATACTGTATAGAACTCAGTTAGACTTTGGTGACTGCAGCTACCGACAGCTCGTGTTCTCAATAAAGAATCCTGCTGAAGAAAGAACCAAGTCTCCTGGTCTTCGAAATCTGAGTTTCCAACATACCGATAAACATGGCATCACGTGCATGAATATGCATATGCAAATGATATGCAGATGAGGATATGCACAGCAAAGGAGGCGTTGTAAGCTCATATATGGTACTTTCGGGGAGGAGACGCAGGTTCACAATCTTCCTCTGACTGGGGTTTATAAAGGGGATTCTGCGCAGGTTCTGGCGTACGCTCGCTTTTATAAGTCTGAAATTTTTTTGGCGTACAACATTTTTTGCTTTCGGGCGCATGTACACTTTTAGTAATGTTTATAAATGAGACCCCTTGAGTTTACCTGATGTGTTTCTTTCCACGTCAGTCAGTGGAGGCGGTGTCTTGCGTGTGCACACTTTACGAACTGGGACAGGGTCTGGCCAACCTGAAGAACAAGAAACGCTTTGAAGAACTCCATCTGGGCCCTCTCTGCAAGATCCCTCTTATCCACCGAATGTTCAAAATAGATGCAAATACTAAAGATGATGATGTACGTCAGATTACAACTGTGGACGTTCTTGAGGTGAGTCAGCTTGGCATTGGCTGTGTTCTTGACCAGTATTCAACATAATCATTGATTGAATAACTTTATTGTGCCCAGGGGGAAATTCTTGGAATTCACTTGTTTAACAAACACAACATAACCAATATAATAGGGAAGACACAATACAGAGAAAAAACAAAACAATTCCTATATATCTGCATTGACGTAACGCTGTGGTTTTCTGCTTGCTTTAGAGTCTCAGAAGATTCCGGAGAAGAAGCACGACACCTAGAATTGACCTTGCTGATTTCCTGAAGCACCTTGCAGACCATTATAGCTGTGAGTCGCTTTATGAACTCGGCATCAGAATCCAGAGTCTTGGGTTGTCCATTTCGGTAAGATTCCCTATTGTTGTTGCCATATTTTTTGGGTCTGTCCACCCCTCTTTCGGAAATGTCTGATTCGGTGTTGAGGGTTCTCACTACAAATAGGGATGCACGATATATCGGCCAGCATGTCGGTGTCTGCAGAAAATGTAGCTGAGATATTAAAGCTGATAAACAATGTATTATTTCCTTCAGCTGAGACGCTTCAGATGCCACTGTTCAACATGATGGGATTGAGTTGCTTGAAATATGATTGGATCACTTCAAAAAGGAAAATAGAGTTCAGTGCAACATGTGCAGCGCAAGTCTGTCATATCGGCTACATAAAATTATAATGAAAACATTATTCAGGGATGTGATTCTTCCGGATAAATCCAGAAATCTGGCTTTTCCGACCTGAAAATTATGCTCTCGTAAATCATGCAAATCCGCTTTTTTTGTTTCTTTTTTTTTTTTCGGGTAGCGCGCAAAGCACGGTTCAGGAATTAGTAAATATAATGACCGCTCACCCCTGACAACGTTTTTGTGCCTCTGATTCATGTCTTCATGTCACTCTGAGTCCGCTAGTAGTCCATTCATTTGTCACGATGGAACTTCCTTTAGAGCAGAGCTCCACCAAAGAGCCTGCACTCGCTGCCGAAGGTTATCAAAAGTGTGCTATGAATTTTGGACGTGTGGGGTGAACTATTTCTTTTCTTAGCTGAAGCCGACAACAGGATAAAATAAATGTAAAGAGAGACATAGTGGAGTTCCTATTATCGTTTGACAGTATAATAAATTCTGTAGTCTAAAAGAAAGAAAATCTAGCATTTCGAGATTAAAGTCGAAACAGTTCGAGAATACAGTCTTTCCTTAGAAGTTGAGTGTGTGCTTGCCGTTGTTTCACATTGCTGCACAGGCATTCATAACAGTGCACATCCACTGGCGCAGATCGAGTGTTTCCAATTCGTGTGTGTGTGTGTGTAAAGAAATGCGCTTGTTAAGTCGAACTGCCTCGAACATGGATCTACACAAAGTAATAGCTTTTTACTTTTATCTAAGTATAAAGAATTATTGGTTATCGGCATCTGCAAAATGTTCATATCGGTGCATCCCTATCTACAAAGCATTGAAAATACATCCCAGGGTTTTTCCTGGCTCAAAATGAGGCGGAGGTGGTAAAATCCTAATAATGTATTTTAATAATAAAGTAATTAAATTTGTATTTTTCGTAGATCATCATATAGCCTAATGTGTTTCCCACATAATTTTTGCGGGTGGAGCTCGGTACCTCTAGGGGGGTCCGGGGGCATGCCCCCCCGTAAGGAATTTTTTTATATTTTAAAGATAAATTCATTAATCTGGTGCACTTTGAGTCTCCCGAATCCACTGTTAAAAATAAATAATCCACCCGCCAACCACCCATATTCTCTGATTTAGATATCTGCATCTGATCATCACATTACAATTATTCATATTCTCTGTGTTAAGCATGATAATATGGTAACATATCACACTGAAGTAGGCTGATTTAAAATGAACATTTATTTAAAATAAAAGTTCTTCTTTTGGCAAAATTACATTTCCTTAATAGCCTAAACAGAGGCTTTACTCCCTTCAAGCTTAAATTGTCAATGTTTCATTACATCACTGTTTGAAAACACTCAGAATAATTTTTTGTACCTTTTATAAAGGGCATTTTCCCCCTAATTTTATTAAATGTATGCTCCATCTTTCATTTCAAATTCTTAAATTTGATCAATATATTCAATTAAAATAATAAGACACTAGGCTGTTACCAATCAATTAATAATCTACAATGAAAGATTATAACTGTATTAAATGAGATTATTTAAAATATTTTTGAATATGCAAATAAGGAATGTTGAAAAGAATGATATTTTATGAAACTAAACTGCCAGTAGGAGGCGGCAGGTGACCGTCTTAATGAGCGAGTCATTGAGTCATTCATTCAAACGATTCGTTCAAACGGCTGATTTATTCAGAATGAGGCAGTTTATGAATGGGTAATTGAAACTTTGACTGAATCAAACGCTGAATCATTCAGTAATGAGTGTTGCTGTGAGATGTGCTATGGTTCTGCTGTGGTCTTTGTTTGGAACTATTTTCGCTGCTGAAACAGAACAAAAACAGTCATTGCGTCTAAAATGTAAGTGACTTAATTTTAACTAACGTTATTTGTTTATTGAACTGTTATGAAATCAGTCTCGGTTTCAAACTTGATGGCATTCAGGAAAACAGCTCTCTGGTCGTGTGTAGCCTAGGCTATATTGTTTAACTATAATATGTTATAAATAACTGTGCGAGCCTCAACAGCGCAACTTTGTTACCGTCAGTAGGCTACATTAGGTAGGCCTATATTATTATCAACTAGGCTATAGGCTATCAGTCGCCACTTACATTATATGAAATAAAACAGAATTATCCTCATGTTTTTGGTGATTCCCTAGTTATTATTTTTTTTTATATATAAAAAATTGTTTTAATCAGGGCATTTGTACGGTTGGGCAAGTAGTACAATTCTCTCTCACTTTTCCCTTCAAAAAAAGAAAAAAACACACGTGTCCCGGACACAGTCTATGGTCCCTGACAAGCGTTAATGTCGAGCCCTGATATGTTTTCCTTGATTGGTTTTCCCTGAAGAAAATTACGTTGTTGAAAACGAAAGTAAAAGAGTGACGCTCGTTCATTGCGTTTTACCGTGATGAGAGTTCCGTGTCTTTATTAAACTCAACTCAGTATATTGATTTTTCTATCATCCACCCTCGATTCATTGAAATGGAATGTTTTTATTACTTGGCCCGCCGCCCCCAGATTATCCGCGATCCGCGCAGCACTATATAGGCTACGGTTTGAGAATGGACATAAACCGCAACAGAACCGTCACGGTGGAAAAAGTGTATCTCACCATGTGACTGTCAGTCCGAGTTTTGTCGAGAGCCGGAGGCGGCACGAAATTTGACGGAGGCGGCCGCCTCATAATTCTCTATGCAGGAAAAATCCTGCATCCTTCAAGAATTTTCCCAAACTCTGGAACTGTGAAACTGTTGCGCTCTAAAATTCCCATCATTCTTAATCCAATGGATAAGACTTTATTTGCTCATGCTGTGTTCTTAGATGTTGAATAAGGCATCGGCTGCTGAGTATTGCCACATGGAAAAGGCCAAAGAAACCATTCTGGAGGAGGTGGATGACAAAATGTTTGAGATCAAGAAGAGCCTGCTGGATCCCACCCGAGGACCTGTGATCTACTCCCAGGTGGGAAACTCAGAGCTTAGGAACAAATATGCAAATATGACCGCCACCGATGCAGTCCTGGAAGTCTTCAACAACTCTGAAGGCATCTTCAGTGACACTATGACGAAGGTGAGCAACTTAAGGGCGCGTATTCGTTTGCAAGTTGGTTTTTCTTGTGGTTTGGATGTTTGATGTCTGCTAACCTCACTGAAAACGCCCAAGTTGCTGTCCTTCATGGGTGGCATCTTGCAAAGTTAAAGCACGGCTTGTTTTGGCACTCACCTCTATTATTTTTGTGCATACTTACTAAAGGTTTTTCCAAAACTCCTAACAGTGTTGTAGTGCTTCAGACCAAATTCCAGGTAAAGGAGTAGTTCACTTCAGAATTCAAATTGACTGATAATTTTCTCTCCCCCACGTCATCCAAGATGCTCAAGTCTTTCTTTCTTCAGTGGAAAAGAAATGAAGGTTTTTTAGGAAAACACTCCAGGATTTTTCTCCATATTGTGACTTCAATGGGGTCCAACGGGTCGAAGGTCCAGATGTGAGTTTCAGTGCAGCTTCAAAGTCTCGACACGATCCAGCCGAGAATAAGATCTTATCTAGACAAACCAGCGGACATTTTCTAAACAAAATAAACATTCATATACTTTTAACCACAAATTCTTATCTTGCACTAGCTGTGATGCACGCAGATCGAGTCTAGTCTTGAGTAATAAAACACTGACGCATAGCCTGAGTGTTAAACTTGAAGGTTATCTCACAATTCAGATGTTTTTCTTACAATTGTGAGTTTACATCTAGGAATTCCAAAACAAGCTTAGGTAAGATTTGCATATGGGCGAACACAATATAGCGGTGTAGTTTTGCTGCCTTTTGTTTGGAGCAGCCTTTACGTAAAAGTGTTTGTCTTTCTTAAACAAGGTTTGGTGGTTGAGTTCCCACTTGTAATTATTATTCCTAATGAGATGCAAGGGATAGTTCACCCCAAGCTCTCTTATAAAGTACTCTTTCCAGACCTGCCAACATGTACGCATTTTTCGTACTCCCCACGCATTTTGACCCTTAAGTACGCGTGTACGATTCGCTGCTCTCTAGGTACGCATTTTGTTGCTTCTCGCATTTCGCCGATTTCAGTTTCTATGCAATCTATGATGCAGATTCTGCCACTGAGCCACAGCGTGTAAATGGAGTGAAAAGCTTTCGGCCAATCAGAGCGCTGTATTTTAACCCTCCGCCTACCTGCCCCTCCTAACCAAATGCTTCGCGCCGAATCGCGCATTTCGCTCGTTCAATTCAATTTAGTGCCCTCAAGCAAGCCAGGCTGTCCGCTGTTGGCATGCATGCCATGGCTGAACCGCCACAAAAAAAAGGTTTGAAAAACATAAAGATTTTTAGACCGCTGTCGTGAGAGATGGCCTTGCCTCCAGATGTCCAGGCTACCTCATCATGCGTTCTGCACCGTCTGCAAGACGGACATCGACATCAGTCACCAAGGAGCAACAGGTAACGAACACAGTCTCGCACACAAATACTCCCCATCCCCAGAAACATAATTATATTAAAAATAAAAGGAAAATGAGAAGAAAAAAAGCATTCATAGTGTCAAAGGCTAACGTAGCTTATCAAACCGGCCATCCTTCCCATTAGTTGGGGAAATTAGTTGGCAGTTAGAAAAGTGGTTGAATGGCTAGAAATCTAGAAGGTTTTAGACAGGTGATTTAGTGCTGATTAACGTAAGATAAAGGTAACAATTAGGCTATTTTTAGCCTAATTGAATTTATGAACATTAAAAATGACCTTGACATCATAACAGGCAGTCCAGCTGTGACGAGCTCAGTTCAGTTCACGCGTTCATGTAGGCTAACATGTAAGGGTGGCGCTGCCAATAACGCACCTAAAAGCTGTCACAAAGAACCGGCAAAAGTAGCCTAATGATTATGAATAATGTCAAATATAGAAAGGAGACATTTTAATTGTTTATTAATAAACAAGTGTTTCCTGTATCAGTGTCGTGTCGGCTGCAAAGATGAAGTTGACGATGCTGTCTTGCGATCTTCGCAGTAGTGAACGTGCCAGAGAGAATTGCGGGACGTGTTTGATAGTAAAAATATTGGACATGATATAAGACAACATTTGTGTAGTTTCACTACACGTACAGCCATTCATCCACTCCATTTCTCTACACAGTAATAATAATTTATTGTAATCTAGGAGGTAGTGATGACCCAAACAATTTATTTGAATGTAAATTACATGTATCTAGTTTTCATTTCAATGAATTGTGTGTGTGTGTGTGTGCGCGTGCATGCGTGCGTGTAACGTAATTAATAATATTTCGTAACACCATGCAGGAATATGACCTACTCATAGTAGCCTATCGTAAACTCCCCCCTCTCCCCTACATTTTCAGATTGCAGACGCCATGTGGAAGGAACAAAGCACAAGAAACTGGAAAATGCCATGGTCTCAGTCCCTAAGATCACCACAAAGTTTTTTGGAGATCAAGATCTACGGACCATCACGGCAGAAACACTTTTCTCAAACTTTATAGCTGAGCACAATGTGCCAGTGTCTAGCTGACCATGCTGGACCATTATTTAAGAAGATGTTTCCAGATAGTCAAATTGCCCAGAAGTACGGCTGTGCCCGAACCAAGACAGCAGTTATATTGAACACACTTTCCCTGAATGATGAACAGGTCATCAGTGACCTTATGTGCCGTTCCCCATTCAGCATTGCAACCGATGGTAGCACAGACATGCATACCTGTCAACCCTCCCGTTTTTCCCGGGATTCTCCCGTATTTTACCTTGCTATCCCGCTATCATCCCGTTTAAATATTTTCCCGGATTTCTCCCGGATTTTTTTATCTTTCTATATCCCACTGGGCGCACATCAGTTAAGCAGAAATCCCGCCCTGCAGCTAATTTCATTGGTTAAGGTTACAATGACAGCTAGGTTTAGGGATCAGTGATTGGTGTAGGGAGCCGCTGAACTAGTTTTGGGGGATAAAAAATCGCGCGAAGAAGAACAGCAGCACCCTGAGGATGGACGAACTATGCAGAGCTGCCAACACTCACGCATTCACCGTGAAACTCACGCAATTTATACTTTTCACACGCCACACATCCATTTTCTCACGCACAGAAAAATCGTGAAGCAAAGAGGACTCGGAGACCGACAGACTAGACAGAGCAGGTTACTTATGAATTAAAAAAATCTCAGCTCTCAGATTCTGTAAATTTTATTATGAAATTCAAACAATAAATACCGTTTTGGCGCTTGTAAATGTGACGTGACAGATCCCTAGCGGAACCGATCATCTCTACTAGCTAATAGTAAAAAAAAACGAACACTGTTGAAAGATACAGTAGGGTATATTCCTCATACATAATATCGACCAATCAGTGTTTTTATCAGCGTGAAGAGGTCAATAACACAGCTGGAGAACAATTATGTCAGATTTACCTCAGGAAAGCCATTTAATGAACATAATATAGGCTATAGCACGTTAGTTGGCTAGAAAAAAAGAGCTATAGAGAGTATTTTGCTAAATATGTGTACTATATTACATATTTATTATATTTTTACTTGTACCATTAAATAAAGTTGTTATTCTAATAAAAAAAAACGCATTATATCTAGTTATTTTTAACCCTAAATAATACTGCCAGCTGATAGGGCTCTCTGTATGTTTACAGCATTAGGTGAGTTGTTTTTTTTCTTGAGAAAAATTAACGCCTATCTTGAGTAGCCTACCTAATATTTATCCAAATGAGTCAATATTAAATCAGATCACAATAATTTAATTTAATTGAAATAATAAAAAAGCGTATCTTACCAGAAATTAATTGTACCAGAAAATGTAAACATTGTAATAGAAAAATAGTTGTAGTACTGCTGAAAATTGTTGAGTGTAGAGAGTCTACTGGCGAAGGGATATACAATCTCATTGACCAGGAACTAAATAAAAGGAAAATACCATGGGGCAATTGTGTAAGCTTTTCTGCTGACAACGCCTCTGTCATGCAGGGGTTAAGAAAAGGTGTCGCAGAATTCATTAAGTCACAGAATCCCAACATTTACATGGTCGGTTGTGCATGCCACCTAATGCATATAGCTGCGGAAAAGGCTGCAAGAAGTCTATGTATTGACATTGAAGACATGCTCATCGTGATCTACTACCTTGACAAGAGTAGCAAGAGGAAAGCTTTGCTGCGTGACGTCCAAATGCTGTGCGACACTGATGTGAGGAAATTTTGAAATTATCCTCCACCAGATGGCTGGCTCTTGGCAAATGTGTCAAACGGCTCCTCCAGCAGTGGAACCTCTGACTCTGTTTTTTGCTGAAGAGGCAACAGGGAAGACGGCAGCTAAACCTCTCACATCCTCAGCCCATCCCTCTCTGAAGAGCACACCTACCTCGGGTAAGCTTGCTGTCTCAAAGATTTTGTCCTCCAGCTTGTTGAAGACCAAAGTCCACCAGAGAAAGTCAAAGACCGAACCAAGCTCCACACAGCTGCTGGTGTGGCCCACACTCAAACAGCAGCAGACAACTCAATCACCCAAAGAGTCTGACCTAAACCAATTTGTTTTTCAACAAAAAGAAATGGGCAAAAAACAGAGGGATCTGTCCAAAAAGAAAACCGAAAAGCAAAAGAAGATAGAAAAAACAGAGGTCACAAAACCACAGAGGGTATATGCTTTCTTGACTGACCCACAGTCCAAGCTTGTATGCTCTTTTTTTAAAGAGAGCTATACCTTTATTTGAAACTGCAAATCAGAACCTCCAGAAAGAAGAGCCATGTGTGCCCATATTGCTGCAGATATTGGAGCTACAGTTGCAAAAATTGCTTTTGGCCTTCTGCAAACCTGAGTGTGTTGTGGAAATGATGGAAGAAGTAAAGAGAGGATGCCAACCCACTCTGTACAAATCCAGTGAACACCAGCTGCCTGATGATGAGCTGTCGATTGGACAAGACACACAGACATCTATCAAAAGTCAAGCTAACTTACCTCTTGGAGCTTTCTTCAGGGATGTAAGGAAATATTTCACAGCAGCTGTTGAGTACATGCTCTCGAAATTCCCCTATGGGGATGAATTGCTGCGTCATGCTGCCGTAGCTGATATAAGCAGACGGCAAACAGCCAAATTCTCCTCACTGACATACTTCATAGACAGGTTCCCCTGCTTGTTGGGAAATGGTGTTACAATGGATGAAGTGGAGGAGGAGTTTCGGCTCTTTCAGTCCACCACCTCGAATGATGGTATTCTTACAAAAGGGCTGATGAAGCTTGGAGAGCATTAGGTGTGATGGAATCAGGAGGGAAAAAACTTTTTGCAAACTCTCTACAGTTATGCTTGGGGTGTGTGTGATTTATATATCACATATATATATGTGATATATATATATATCACATATATATATATATATAGATGTGTATATTTGGTACGCATACTAAAATATATATTTTTAGTTTATTAATATATATTGTATTACTGTGAGTTCTGTAGTTAGTCTGTATCATGCCAAAATGTTAGATTGGATAAATCTCCATGTCAGAAATATCAGATATAGATTCGACCCTGGACGCCGAATCCCTGCCAGAAGATTTAAGTCTTCTATCAGCCTGAGAGTTTAAGTCTGGGAAGAGCAGAAGCAGGAGACGAAGCAATGATGATAATAAAAGAGCAGAGTTTATTGAATAATCTTAGTTGCGTACGTTTCAGTGCTCAGACTTCATCTAGACTCAGTGCTCAGACTTCATCAGTGCTCAGACTTCTTTCTAAACTGTTTTAATTATTCTTATTTCTTTTTATTATTTTAATTTCTTCTATGTAAAGCACTATTTGATGAATAAAAGGTTAAAAAGAACTTGTCACGGTTCATGAATCGGCTGTCTCAATTCTGATGTGTGTGTGTGTGTCTGTATGTGGGCGTGGTTACTCATTGTAGTGATTAGTGTTGCCAGCTGTTATCAATCCCCGTTCCCTTTATATGTGCAGTAATTCCCATCTCATGTTGTCAGATCGTTGTGGTTTCCCCGGTGTCGTGTCCTGTTCCCGTGTGGCTCTCTGTTCCCTGCTGTGGATTATTCGTCGTGTGTATTCGTTGTTGTTCGTCACCTCGTCTGGATGTTCCACTGGTTCCTGGTTTCCCGTACACGCTGATCACTTCACCACCACCGGATGCCATCAAAGTCCCTGCGCCACAATCGTCATCTGAGTGTTTGTTTTCCCCGACCTGTGTTATGCGTTTCTGACCACCTAAATAAACGCCTTTTTTTAGGCGTTAACCCACCAGCACCAGTACCAGTACCAGAGAATCAACCTGAGCCTCGTCTACCCACACCGGAGGGATATTCTGGTGAGCCTGAGTACTGCAGAGCTTTTCTCACAAGATGTTCCATGCACTTTGCATTACAGCCACGTACCTTTCATAACGAACAATCCAAGGTGGCGTTCGTACTGACACTGCTGTCAGGAAAGGCGGCTCTCTGGGGGACGGCGGTGTGGGAGAATAAGGACGAATGCTGCACCTCGTTCCAGGCACTCTCCGAGGAGATGAGGAGGGGTTTCGATCGCGCAGTGGCGGGTAAGGAGGCGGCCAGATTACTCGCCGATCTGCGTCAAGGTGAAGGCTCGGTGTCGGATTATGCCATTCAGTTCCGCACCCTGGCCGCAGAGTGCCGTTGGAACGAGGGGGCGCAGTGGGACATGTTCCTGCATGGGCTGACTGACCGCGTTCAAAGGGAAATATACGTTTTGGACCTCCCTGAGACACTTAATGGATTGGTGGAGCTGGCGTTGAGAGTGGATGCCCGCCTGAATCGTGTAACAAGACTGGCACGTCCGAATCGTCCCCAGCACGGCACGAAGGACCACCAGCCCAGTGGTATGAGCGCGGTCAGCCCTGTTTTCGACCACGAGCCCATGCAGGTAGGGAGAGCTCGGCTTTCTCGGGAGGAGAGGGAAAGGCGGAGATCCCAAGGACTCTGCCTGTACTGTGGCCGGGCTGGTCATCTTGTCCAGTAAAAGAGCAAGCCCGATAGTAAGTATGAGGCTACTATCGGGTGGGATCTCCGCCGAGAAGCCTCATCACCATCATCAACCCTCCTCCCGGTAAGACTGAGATGGCCAACGTCCACACACTGCACTCAAGCACTACTGGATTCGGGAGCGGAAGGTAATTTCATGGACTTCAAACTTGCACTCAAGCTTCAGATTCCCATCACTCCCCTCCAGCACAAGATAACCGTCAACGCACTCAATGGACAGGAACTTCCCCGGATTACTCATTCTACCGAAACCATCACACTCATCACTTCTGGCAATCACACTGAATCATTTCTCCTCATGGACTCACCACTTGCCCCAGTGGTTCTGGGACACCCGTGGCTCACTCAGCACAATCCACGTGTCGATTGGTGCACTAACACTATTTCCACATGGAGTAACCACTGTCATGAATCCTGTTTGGTGTCTGCTTGTTCTTCTGTGTCTGGTTCTGTGTTTCAGAGTGAGGCAACGGATTTGTCTAACGTGCCCGTGGAGTACCTCGACCTGAAGGAGTTGTTCAGTAAGTCTCGTGCTGCTTCTCTTCCTCCGCATCGTCCCTATGACTGTGCTATAGATTTACTGCCAGGTAAGTCTCCGCCTAAAGGCACACTTTACTCTCATTCTGTTTCATTCTGAAACACAGAACCAGACACAGAAGAACAAGCAGACACCAAACAGGACTCATGACAGTGGTCCCGGAGAGGGAGGCCATGGAGAAATATATTTCTGATTCTCTAGCCTCTGGGTTCATTCAGCCTAACCCTAACTCTTCTCCTGCGGGGGCGGGGTTCTTTTTTGTTGGGAAGAAGGATGGTTCTCTGCGACCTTGTATTGATTACCGAGAGCTGAACAACATCACGGTAAAGAATACTTATCCTTTGCCGTTGATGTCTTCAGCTTTCAAGAGGTTACAGGGAGCATCCATTTTCACAAAATTGGACTTACGAAACGCTTATCATTTGGTCCGCATCAGGAAGGGGGATGATGGAAAACCGCTTTTAATACCCTTAGGGGGCACTTTGAATATTTGGTTATGCTTTTCGGGCTTTCCAACTCCCACCGGTTTTCCAAGCACTCGTTAATGACGTGTTGAGAGACATGGTAGATCAGTTCATATATGTTTACCTGGATGACATATTGATTTTTTTCTTCGTCTCTCCAGGAACACGTTCAACACGTCAGACGAGTGCTCCAGAGATTGTTAGAGAATGGGCTTTTTGTCAAGGCGGAGAAATGCACTTTTCACGCACAGTCTGTTCCCTTCCTAGGGTACATCATCTCTTCTGAGGGAGTGCGCATGGATCCTGACAAGGTTAAGGCTGTGGTGGATTGGCCAAGCCCAGATTCCCGTAAGGCCCTACAGCGGTTTCTGGGGTTCGCCAATTTCTATCGGCGGTTCATCCGCAACTTCAGCCAACTAGCCGTGCCTCTGACTGCCTTGACCTCCCCCCGAACGACGTTCAGGTGGTCGAACACTGCTAAGGCAGTGTTCGTCAACCTCAAGAGCCGCTTTGTTTCGGCCCCCATTCTTGTCTGATCATTCGACCCATGATCCCACACGTCAGTTCGTGGTGGAGGTCGACACGTCAGAGGTGGGGGTAGGAGCAGTTCTTTCACAACGCGCTTCCTCAAACGACAAGATGCATCCCTGCGCGTTTTTTTCTCATCGATTATCGCCTGCCGAACGAAACTATGACATTGGTAACAGAGAGTTGTTGGCGGTCAAGTTAGCGTTGGAGGAGTGGCGTCATTGGTTAGAGGGTTCAGGGGTACCCTTTATCATTTAGACCGATCACAAGAACCTTGAATATATTAGATCTGCTAAAACAGGGGTTCCCAAACATTTTCATTCTAGGACCCACCTAGACAAGTATAATCAATCTCAAGACCCACTTGCACTGGTGCTACCAACTTTCTCAGTTGGTCGCACCAGCATGATTTGGTCGCAC
>FLSR01000885.1:146318-177937 GCA_900092035.1 Leuciscus waleckii | reverse complement strand
TAATTGAGGAAGCTTATTTAGCACAATTCACACCCAGCGGTAATTGAGGAAGAAAAAAAAAATCTCCGAATGCTCCACATGAAACTTTGGTCTTCCGACCTTTTACCACTGTGTCGATTTATTTTGATTAATATGTGCGAGGGAGAGAGAGCAAGACAGCGCTTAGTTTGGAGACGGTGCAGTCTTTTTTACACTTGTCCCTTCGAGACCTTGGTCCCACATCGCGCTAGATTTTGTCACCACCCTCCAATGGCATGACGGTTGTTTTAACCGTAGTGGACCGGTTCTCGAAGGTGGCACATTTCATTCCCTTGCCCAAATTACCTTCAGCCAAGGAGACAGCAGTCACGGTCATTGATCACGTCTTTCGGTACATGGCCTCCCGACGGACGTGGTCTCTGACAGGGGTTCCCAATTTGTGTCCAAATTTTCCGAGTCTGGAATCGAAGTCGCGGTTCCCTCCTCTCACGCTTTCGTCCAGAGGTACCGCCGCACTTGGACTAGAGCCTGTGAGACTCTACTCCAAGCGGGGAGGCGCATGAAGGCCAAGACCGATCGCCACCGGTCAAGGCCTCCCGTATACGTCGTGGGTCAAAAAGTGTGGCTTTCTACCAGAAACATTCCGCTCCGTTCTGTTTCTAACAAGTTAGCTCCCAAATTTATCGGCCCGTTCCCTGTCACCAAGATTATTAGTCCGGTGACAGTCCGACTCAAACTTCCTCCAGCATACAGAAGAATTCACCCCGCCTTTCACGTATCAAAGATCAAGCCCGTGTTTTATTCTCGCATTAATCCGCCCGCCCCGGTCCCCCCCCCGCCGCGACTCGTAGATGGGGAACTTACTTATTCCGTACGTCGTATTCTGGACTCAAGGCAGTGATAATGGTGAATCGTCATGATTAAATCTCCAGCAAAAGAAAGCAAAGCAGCAAGATGATCAGAGAGGAAGCAGTCTTGGCACTGGAGTTGCAAAATATGTCCACACATTTACTAAAAGAGGAGAGGAACACATGGGAGGATAAACATTAGTAATGCAATAGAAAAATACAGATTTAATTGCATACAGTATATATTTGTAAAGTGCATGCAATAAATCATTTCACAAAGAAACGGGTCTTTTGAGACAGTTATGTTAGTAAATTTTAGACAGACTGTTTGAATCACTCAAAGGACACAAATCCTTCACTAATTTAACTCGAAATCTTTCAGAGATGCTCTGGAAACATTTTTGGATTTTTTTGGATGTCCTCAATTGTTGTAAATTCAGGGTTCCCGCGGGGTCTTAAAAAGTCTTAAAAAGTCTTAAAAAGTCTAAAATTCTAAACTTTAAATTTAAGGCCTTAAAATGTCTTAAAAACGGCCAGATTTTCATCCGTAAAAATTTTTTTGTCAAACTTTATTTGAATTTGTACATGTTAGTACATAACATGTTGCAAGACACTTTTAAAATCTGGCTATCATTTTTAAGGTATTATTTTAATGTTTATGTAAAGCTGGATTTCGTCAGTTCCTCGTGTCGTCTGGATGTTCCACGGTTCCTGGGTTTCACTCGAGCACGCTTACCACTGCACCACCACCGGATCGCCATCTCGTCCCTGCTTCAACAGCCACCTGAGTGTTTGTCCCCGACCTGTGTCTTTACATCTGACCACCAACAATAAACTGAGTTTTACTTGCATCTTGCATCCTCCTATTATTTCCTCACATTAGGTAATTGTTTATTTTATTTGTTTAACTATTCTTGTGAATGCTATATCATTATTTTACCATGAAGTAATTTAGATTTTTGATAAATGGGTTACAGTTACACTACAAGTCTATGGCTACACTTCTGTTGGCTACCTCTTGTGACACCAATGAAGAAAAGTATGTTAGAAAATAATTAGTAATCATGGCTTCAACCACTATCACAATACAGGACTGGTAGTCAGAATAAAAAAAGGAAAAAAAAAAAAAGGAAAAAAAAAACACCTTGGATGAAACATATAGCTCGGGATTGGAAGCAGAAAAAAAAAAAGAAAAAAAAAAAAAGGAAAAAAAAAACACCTTGGATGAAACATATAGCTTAACACAGTGGTTTATTTTCGAGTTATATCGAATCTCATATATACAGTATGTCTGGCTGAAAAAGATTTCAAATCACCTGAAGTGACATTAATATTGTAGTAATTTATGTAATATGAAACAAGACTGGATAGCAAACATTTTCCATGATTCTCCCCTTAAGCAAGCACACAGATATTACCTCGGTGAGAAGAAATGGCATGTGTGTGTGTTTTTCTACACTAGCCAAACACCTAACACCTGAAGCCATATGTCAGATAGTAATATGAATGAGACCGGTAAGCTGAGAAACCTGTGATTTTCAGCAAAACAGAACGCCTTGTTAAATTTGCGGTCTGATAACTAATGACCTGCAATAGTCACGGGATTAATGACCTGTGCCTAAGAGCATGTCAGCAGAAAAACATGAATCTAAATGACATTTAATGTGATATGCATCATTTCATGTTCTAATATAGAGCATCATTCAGCACTTGATTAATGATCTCAACATATGGAGTAAAAAACCTCAGCACAGCTGTCTGCGCTGCTACAAAGGTCACATGCTGTGCGCTCAACCAGAAATATCTGACGGTGCAGGAAAGCTGCTTTTATATTGTTACTGATATTATAGGTCCACAGACAAGCATGTGTGAGCGATGAGTCATGAGTGCTATTCAGCAGATCTGTCTGATAAAAAAAAAAAAATAATTATTAAAGCTTCGTAAAATTCCATATTGGGACTAATTGTCACACTTTTTCCTCAATTTAATATTTCTCAGAATAGGTTTATTTTTAAAAGTAATTTTCTGTATAGACTTATAACTAAGTCTATTTAACATTTTCACCATTATTGCCAAAGAAACACATGACCTGTAATAGCATAAATAACTATTGGGATAAGATATATTGATTTCAGATTAAACTGTTTTAAAATCGTACCTGTTTGTATCTCATAATCCAACAGTGTACAAAACAATAGTCACAAAATGGCCGCCGCTGTGTTTGTGTGAGACAAGAGAGTCCACGATACTGGATGGCATAATTAAATAATGTAAATGTGTACCTTGAACTAGAGGTTTGCAAGCCCGTCAGGACCCGACAAAGCCCGTCATGCTGAGTCCATTCGGGCCGGGGCCGGGCCAGTGTTATTTTGTCACTTATTGGGAGCAGTCGGGACATTATTATTATTTTTACAGATCGGGCTCGGGTCGGACTCGGGCTCATTTAGCTTCTCTCCTTTCATCGTGCCCATAATATACGCGCAGAGCGCGGGCTACTGTATGAAATATTGTTATATTGATAATATTATAAATATGCAACGCAATATGCGATTAGTTGGAGTGGCGATTTACTAAAAGTTCCCAATGCTTCAGGAAAAGCTGCATTTTGAAAGAGTTTTGATTTGATTAGCACAACAAACAATGAGCCTGAAGCCTTCAACAGTGGATGCTATTCTTTTTCTTCACAACACTCGCGAATAAACAGCGAAATATGACCAACATACAATGTAGCCTACTCAGTCAACAGATTTTTTTATTTATTATATTTTTATTTAACGTTAGCCAGTTGGAGAAGAGTTCTTTGAAACTTTGTTCTTCAGTAAAGTTATTAACATAAAAAAAAAAAAGGTAAATCTTTATTTACTGCTGGATCACATTTGGCTATATATAAATCTTTATTTACGCTGGATCACATTTGGCTATATAGCCTAATATTCTCTACTGCATGCTTATGCTTCTCTGTAATGGACAGTCTGTATTAATATTTGTGGGCATAATTGTCGGTGGTGGTAGTTATGTATATTTGAGGCCTATAATAAAAGTTTACCTCTTAGTAGCGTGTGTGTGTATGTGTGAGCGTGTAGTAGAGACAGCGCGCAACAGAGAGAGCTTAAAGTGACATTGATATTGGTCTCGGGTCGGGTCGGGTCGGGTGGGGTCGGGTCGGGTTCGGGCTGAAAATTTGCAGATGTTGTCGGGCTGGGGCCGGGTTAGGGCTTGAACACTACGGGCCAGGGCAGGGTTAGGGCTGGATTTTTTGGCCCGTGCAGGGCTCTACCTTGAAATGCAATGTAAGTCGCTTTGGATGAAAGCGTCTGCCAAATGCATAAATGTAAATGTAAATAACTGTACACAAAATATTGATTCGACTGAGTTTTAATATTTTATTAGCTCACCAAGCGCAAAACTTCCACAAAGAAAAAACGTTCCTAGCAGGCGTATATAGCACTGCTGCCTTCAGTGACCCGGATGAGTCTGTGTTATCCGTTTTGAGCGTTTGTTTTCTGGGATTAACTTACCGCTGGATGGCGCGATTGACCAATCAGCATCAAGTATTCCACAGAGCCGTGTAATAATAATTAATAATACAAATATGTAATAGCCAACACAAACAGTCTTCTCTTTTTTTCAGCAGTCATGTTGTGTGTTTTCTGTAAGCTGTTTAGAATCAGAACTAGTGAGACTAGATTCGCTTTTAATCGATTATTTCATATCTAATCTGATAAAGGGGTTTGGGAAAAGGTCTGAATTTGGTCGTGATTAAGTTGGATTCGTTCTAATCGCATACTGTAACTGAATTATTGCAGTGTCTCACATCGAAATAGTTACGGGATACTTTTAAAGACAAAAAGAGCGCTGGATGAGGTGAATAATTCAATGATTCTTACCGATAAGTGCCGTCATGCGAAATCTAAAAGTGTAAACTCACAAAATATGAACAAATGTAGTGCAGTTCAGGTTTTCTGAGGTTTATAATCAATAATCAGAAACTGATGAGGCCTCTGAGATTAGTGACATCAGACTCCCCACTTCTATCGATGACAGGCTCTCATGGCAGTAACAACCATTCTTCAGATACACACACTACTAGAGGCGTATTCTACACTTTGATGATCAGTCTACCTCTACCGTGTCTCAGGTATGAGCCTCTTTGAAGTTCTGCAGATGAAAGTTTGAAGACAGGAGGAGCTTTTTGTTGTCTTGTCTCTAGATAAATGGGAGGCAGAGCGTACAAAGGCGATGTTTGTGGAGACCTAAAGTCAAGAGATTTGTGTTCGTGGGAAGAATGTAAGCGCCTCATCCAAGGTAACTTTCAAGGAGTGTGCATATCAAAGTCGTCTCACTGCATCAAAGCCACTCCTTTGACATGTCTAACTAAACACTGCGGATTTGTGTGTGTTAATGTTCCGTGCATGCGTAGATAAAATAATAATGCTGATTGATGTATTACATCACAGACACTTTTAGAAGATATCACCAAGCTTCAAGGTAGGAAGAAAAATCATAGCTCTCTACAAATTGAAGGTGTTCTTTCTTTGCCTAAGGATGATATATGGAATGGATTGCTTATTTAGCCTCCGAAATGTATGATGGATGGGCTGTTTTTTTTATATTTTCTAAAACAGTCTATGAGAAAGCCTTAGAGATTTTAGAATTGAAATGGTGACTTAGTTGAGGTTAAAACATTAAAATACATAAAATAGACAACTACTTGTTTAATTATTACTACACAAAATAAATTGTTTATAAAAGTTGTTAATTTCATTATTTGAAATTCTCACGTTTTCTCATAGTTAAATTCATATTGAATTACACAGAACAAATCAAATAGTAAATTCATATTGAATTACACAGAACAAAATCAAATAGTTTTTTTTTTTTCAAGGTCTCATTTACAAATGATAGTACATAATCACATTTAATGATACAAAAAATGTTAAGCCTAAAAGATTGTCTGAAAATGGTCTCTTTTGAGATTTTGAGTTAAGAAAATTGATTTTACTTATAAAAACTGACATTCGAAGCATTTTAGATTCTTTTTGAACAATGAACGCAAGCAATTTAGAAAAACTGTTGTAGATTTGCCTTTGGACAGTTTCTGTCTAAATGATTGGACATTTAGTCAAGCGTTTCTATTATGTTTGTAATCGGCTTGGTTAATTAAAACTCATTTGTGATGCCTTCACAAGAGTTGAAATGAACTCACCCTGATTGAACAATGCAAGTCACGTCAAGCATAAATTAAATTCTTTCAATGTCCTGTCAAAAGAGACTTGATGTGTCAACTTTACTTTAATTGCCACTTGCGAACATGCTTTGGACTGGCTTTGGAAATGGCGAGTCTTGTGTTTGGCTTTGCTACAGTTAGAACTGAAGATCTCTGTGGTTGGGAGAACATGCCTCTTGCATGAAGAGTGGGAAACTGATCATGTAATCACACAAAAAGCAGCCTGGCCTTTTTTAACGACAGCAAGAAAAATAAGAAACCCGCCTCAAGGGATAAAATCACTATATTTCAGTGGTAACAAATTATAGGATTGCTGTGAGCTTTATCGTTTAAAAAAAGGATGAAAGTTCCGGCACTGGCAAACCACCACTCTCAACAGACCTCCCATTCTGAGATGACTTGCACATGAGTCACATAAAGAGAAATCCTAACCTTTATTCCCAAAACATCCCTTTAACAACATTTTACTGGTGACACATTTTCCCAAAATACATTTCTTAATATAACACCTCCTGTCTTTTAGCTGTGCTTGGAATAGCATATACAACCATACTACTCTGACTAGTTCAATTTATGTAATTTAATATGCACTCTAAACTATAGTTTTTAGTGTGTACATGTGCATATTCCTAATGTAATTGGGAAACCTGCTATTTCACAGCAATAAATGTTTTGAATATTTTTAAAGCAATAATTGCAACAATCAGTCTACGTTTGACGGACCCATGTGCAGCTTCATTGAACATAATCCAAAGGCGGGATGACTTGACCTTGACTGACCTTGACTTGACCTTGACCCTGACCTTGACCTGACAAACAGCAGATACACCAACAATACATGCCAAGGGTAACTAGGCAAACAAGAGGGCTTAAATACACAATGACTAATGACTAAACAATACACACCTGAAAGCAATGAGATAATGAACCAATGAGAAAACAGAACTGAGAAACACATTACTAAAACAACCAATCAGAACATGACACATTAGACAAGAGAAGCACATGACATGATCACATGAGGGAAGGGGAACCACATGACAAAACCAGGACTAAGAAATGTTTTAAATAAAATATATGAAAACATAATCATGATACGAAACCCAAAACCAAACATGACGATGTTTGAGGATGAACACTGACCTCATACTTTAGGAAGTTTATTCCAGCATTCTTATTAAACCAAGACGCTTGATGCTTCCATAATTCACGCTTTTTTGATATACTGCTAATTAGGTACTTTCGCTCTGCCTGGAACTTGACCCTGATTGTAATTATACATAGTAGAATACCGTCACCTTGAGAATGAATTACCCACAAACGTAATTGCACAGCTGATAATACAGTTGATAGCATTTCATTTTATAGCTCCATCTGAGGAAGCAGGCCGTTCCCACTTCTCTTTTTGTATTTATGTGTATGAACTTTATGTGTGGAAATTCAAAATTATAGAGATGAAATTGTTCATTCATTAAGTGAGGTGTGCTAAAATCATGAACGCATTAGGGAAGAATATGATTTATACTAAAGCTAAGCATAACATGAACTGTAACACAATTTTGAAGGTAACATAAAGTGCAAATGTATACATTCCATTTATCTATACATACTGTATAAAGTATACTTGAAAAACTTGAAACTCAAAGATTAGTTTTTTACTTTAATAATAAAAAAAAATGAAACAAGCTGAGAAGTGTATTCAAGCCATTGTGTAAATTTCATATAATTTAAATGTAAATATAAATAAGTATACATATAATATAATGTATTTTTAAAAAAAAATAATAATTGATTAATTATAGTGACAAATGAGCTAAGATGGAGAAGAAAAATAAGAAATACAGGTAGCACTTTTATTTACAGCCCCCGCATGTACTTACTATGTGCTTGTTATAGTAATTATAATAACTGGGTAATAACTAGGTAATAACCCTAAACCTAACCCTAAATCTTATGTAGTTTCCTTATATTAGGTACATTCTTGCTTAAGTACACAAATGTGCACATACTGTCAAATGAAGTTCAACCGAAATAAAAATATAGTGTAATAAATATTTAAAGCTACTATAAATGAAGATATTTTAAATATATTACATTCTTAGAAGAAAAGGTTCTATATAGAACTTTAAAGGGTTTTCTCTCTCAGGCGCTTTATATAGAGAAACTTTTATGTGTTCCCATTCATGGGATAATTTTATGGATTTAGTTTTAATCTATTTTTTAATCATATGTAAATGTAATAACATGTTATGAATTAAACCGTTCATAAACATACTTTTTCACACACACTAAAAAAAATATTTTTTCCACAAAAAAAAAAAAAAAAAAAAAAAAAAAAACATGATAGTACTATGCAATCAGTTAATATTAAGACATTTACACTTATATAGAATCTGTTTGGCATAAAGGGTTCTTATATAGAACCCCATTTAAACTTTTTTTCTAAGTGTATAATTATAAATATAATAATAATAAAAAAAGATATTTACTTATTCACTTCAGTTCTCCACACATTACACCATTTCAACATTTCTGACTTGCTCTTTCAATTTAGCAGTCACAATACAATTCACTTACGGACAGGACACTAGGTCATTGCCAGAGTGTTGCATGAGTATTAAGGCATTGCTAGTTCCTAAGGATGTCCTGGGTGGTTTCTTACTATCCAACGGAAAAATAACCCACCCTCAAGTCTCAGTCATATTTGTCCATAAATATTTTCTTTGACTAAACTCAATTCTGAGCCCCGGCAAGCATCACTAATACATAATATTTTTCTTGGATTATTTAATCTCTAATCAAACACCCGCTGATGTGTATTACAGAGATTTCACTCTAGATTTCTCTGTTTGAAAAAGATAAAACTGGACATTTTTCCACATTTGTTTGTGCTCGATTTGTCTTGTACTCTGATTATCAGCTCTGATCAAACTCCTCTCATGTCAGTACACATCATGTATTACAGAAGATGCTTTCAACGAAACAACGTTTGAATCAGTATTTCCCTGCTAGCTCAAAATATCACTGGATGAGAAGGTGGTAATTTCATGATGGCTGTACCAAACAAATGTACTGTTCTATTCCCTCAGCTCTATGACTATTAATTCTTTAAGTGGCTCCATATAAAGAAATTAGCAGAAGCCATCCTTTCATTTCCTGACCCGAGGATTACAATTATGTCTTTATTTTTATATCCAAATTATAGAGGTGGGCGATTATTCGTGGCATGAAAATCCACCAAATCCACAGACATTCTCGGATGCCCCGAAGAATTAATTTCACACGTAGAAGCAAACATTCTCTTCTGAGGTATAGCTTGCCAGTATACATTCTCGCAGGCTGCAGAGTAATGAAAATGAATTGGAAACCATATTATAACGCTGAGATTCAGATCCAGCTCTCTCAGCCTGTTACTGAGGCTATAAAGAATCCAATTTGCTGAAGGGCTAATAGAGAGCACGGCAAAGGCCCGGCACAATGGGGTATCTGTGTTTTCATTCATATCTATCAGCTGTCACTGCATCGGTCTCGCTCCGTCAAAACCGTGGAAGACTGCAAAACACCCTGCTGTGTAATATAAATCTCTTCAAATAAGGACAAAACACAAATGTCTATCATTTATTGGGGAAATTCCGTGTTTAATCTCAAAGTGGCCATGTGTAATTTTATGATTTCAAAAGGCTTCCTCTCATCCCTTATCACATGAGGCCTGATTCACACCATGGCTCACACCAGAGAAGCAACAACGAACTACAGCAGCATGCTTGTGTCACACTATTGTTTTCCATTCATTCATTAAAGTCTTCATTATAAGCGCTATAAGCCATGAACCAAGCCAGTCAGCTATGAGGTCAACATTACAAACTTTATCTTAAGCAACAGTATTTGAAAATCATACAAAATAGCAAAGGTACAAGACTTTAGGCGTGTTTCCATTACAGATTTGCGCAAAACTTTTACGATTTTTAAATATCGATAAAAAACGAATGCGAAATGACGGCGTTTCCATTAACCGATGTTATGCGACTACAGCGTAATTTTTTCCTCTCGCGATCAGTCATTCCAAAAATCATGGCGACGGACGTTGGTATGTTTATCACAGCCACTGCACTAGCCATTATTATTATTAATGGAAGGAAACGTAGGCTTGTTATCCAAGCATTAATGGCAAGGAAATACCCTTACTTACAGCACATTTGAGGTGTTTCTGGGTGTTTCTCACTCTTTCTGCTCCGAGGTCTTGATTGTGGCACCTCTATGAGGTCTAGAATCCAGTATTTCTGTAATTCTTTTGTCTTTTATGAATTTAATAAAGAACTCTGTCTCGTATTCTGTCCAAACACACCGTGTCATCTAAGTCAGGTGACCTGTAAATGCGCAAAAACTGTTTCCATTACAGTTTTGCGAAATATTCCTTTTTCGAATTGCCTGAAAACCACCTCATGCGAGCGTAAAAACTTTTTTGCGATAAATGGGAGTTTTTGCGAAATTGAAGTGTTTCCTTTGAGCGTTTTTCCAATTCGCAATTTCAATTCGCAATTCAATTTGAAGGGTAATGGAAACGCGGCTTGTGTAACGCCTTTAGTGAAGGAAAGAACTACAATCCCATGAAGCATTGAAAACATCAATCAAATTAAAAATGATGGTGGAAAATAAATGTAGTAATTTAAAGTTTTTGATTATTATCTTTAGAAACACAATATTTAAAAAATATGCATTTGTGGCACGGTTTGCTCGCCGTGACTTCCTGATTGGTCAATTTTTCTGTACGCTCCATGCAGGGTTTGAAATCAAACGCTGTCAATTTGCTGTCGGGTAACGCTGTCAAATCACTAGCCTATCTGGCGTGTTACTATGTTTACTCGCTTTGCTGGGGAAGTTCGTGTGCCAAATCTGCACGGATTTAGCACAAATACTCAACTCGTGAGTCATGATATATTAAACATACAGCGTATTGTGCAGAATCTGCACATTTCTGGCTTACTTGAACATGACTACACAACAAATAATGGCGCACTTGTTCACTTCCATTGAACAACAAGAACAAGCAAGCGAACATTACAAAAGCATTTGGTTAACAGAAAAGACATTGCTATAGACATTGCCAACATCCTACATGATCTTTGTACTGTATTGAACTGTCCACCAATTGGCCGGTGGGTGAAAAAGTTAATATCAGACCCTGGCTCCATGGGTAATGTAGTTTTTTACCACAAATTTCACTGTTTAATACTATTTTAAAAGAATGCTTAGATAATGTTAACAGATGGCTACAACAAAAGCATATACCATGGATTGACAACCTCGCAGCTCACAGTAGGTCTGTATTTAAAGGTTTATAAGTTATCGTTTAAAATCCGTTTCCCTTTTGAGACAATTAATGGAGTTTTTACTTCCGGAACCGAAAGCCCCGCCCCTTTTCAACACTACTGTGCTCGTTGTGTTCTGTCGTCTTACAGATTTACGAACTGCTCGTTTAAAAAAGTTCCCCGTCTACTGACATGTGTTATGACATCCTCTTTAAACATTACAATGCTTATGATAACTTTCATTAACTCTACAATAAGTAAATCCACTTGACCAGATAATTGCTTTTCAATAGTGATGTCATGTATACACAGAGCTACCGCAAAAATGGAACTTCAAACACAAAATTCTAAAGATGTTGCTTGTTTCTCTGGCACATAAGGTCTATGCATAAATAAAAGTGATTTCTGTTGAATATTTCCTTTAACAAAACCTTAAATTGCAAAATGGTAATTGTATCTTAAACAAATCCACATTTTCTTTCAATGGTAATTAATCTATATGGACCTGATTCCTAACCCCTAAACTGTAGCTTTAACCTGCTTAAATCTTCTGGATTTCGTCACTGTGTGTGTGTGCACCAAACTCCAGATGTGTGAACAAACTCCAGATGTCTTATTTCAAACAATAGTTTGCGCTAGTATTTCATGCCTATGTTGCAAAATATTATGTTGATAAATAGTGTGTTTTCACATATTTTCTGAGTTCAGCACCTAGATGTCCATAAACAGAACTGTATTCTGCTTTATGTTAGTGAAACACAAATTACTTTTGAAAGAATTGATAACAAAGCGCTTTCTCCTGTGCCACTTTGAGTTTATTGTTCGATTCTGGTCATTTGTTTCAGATCAACTCGATCCTAAATGGCACGTTATAAGAAAACGTCTAGTTTCTAAGAATTTGAAAAAAAGTGTAAATGTAAGAATATAAGAAAAAGTGGTTTCTTTCTGTGTTAGCGCACCTGACTTAAGTGAACCCGGGACGTCTCCTAATTAAAACCCAAGCGTCTCCTAATCGAAACTTACACATTTATACTCTACTAGGCGTCTCCTCTTCGACACCTTTTTCGAGTCGGACGATGTCTCGCCCCTTTTGAACACCATCATGTGGGAATAAGGTCTCTTCCACTTAAGCACTATCACTTGAGAATGGAAATAAGATCTCAAGTGCTCCACTAAACAGTTTCACTTGGGAATTGAAGTAAGATCTCTAGTGTCTATAGCAGCAGTAATCAGACAGACTCCAGACAATGTCTTAGAATATGCTTTAATCACGGCCTGGAGGATCTCAGACCAATTTCAGAAAAAAAAAAACCCTAACAAAAAGAGTTCAGCAGTTTTTATAGAGTAGGAGCATTAAAAAGGTAACAATTCATTACATGATTTATCTCCGATATGACTGGTTCTTCATATGTATAATTCTCTGTTAAAAGCACATTTGGATTTCTTGATTACTTCTGCTTGTTATGAGGTTATATATTTAGACAGCCGTCTAGTCTTGTCCATCTCATCTGTTATTTCAACACAACACACACTAAAGGTCCTTGCACACTGAGTCCGAAATTCTCGTCCGAAATTTTTGCACGTTAAAAAATAAATAAAAAATAAATAAAAATAAATAAAAAATAAATAATACCTCACGTCATGTCAATCATGTTTACACGCTGCCTCCGAACCTTTCGTCTGAAATAAAAAAAAATAACTCCCCTTCATCTCTATGCAATCTCAGGATTGGATGGATCCAATATTTCCTCTTTTTTTCTCTTTTTAAGAAGAGAGAGGACAACAAAATCATCCTCACTGCTTTCGCAACTGATTAATTAATATGCATCAGACTCAGTGTGCAAGGTTTCTGTGCGTGACGAATTTTTAGGATGACTAATACGAAAAACGCATATGAAAATTTCTGACTCAGTGTGCAAGGACTAGACAGAGGGGAACTGGAGCGCTGCTGGTATCCCTTGTATCATCTGGTGCTCGTGGAAGGGTTAAATGTTCATAAAAAAAAGAATCCGGGTCCAGGCACTCAGTAGGATGCAAAAGTTAAAAAGCCTTTATTATCTTATAGGGCTAAAGCATTAAAACACCAACACATATGGACTCTTGGCTATAAATTAAGAATTATGATGTGTAACTGGTTTATTGACTTTTGGTGCATATTGTGTGGAGTACATTGGAAATTGCAGTGGTGTCACTCCTGTTTTTCCACTTGGAGATGTTTCATTAGGTCTTGTTTGGTTTAACCTTTGGTATTAGACATGATCTGAACTACTGCCTCTAGTGGCAAAGAAATTGTGTTGCAAGTGCCAGAGTGGCACACCTGAAATCAATGCAACTATAAGTATGGCTTGATTCTGTTTGTTTGTTACCAACAACCTGATGAAGGCCAGTGGGCCGATACACGTTGGTGTTTTAATGCTTTAGCCCTATAAAATAATAAAGGCTTTTTAACTTTTGCATCCTACTGAGTGCCTGGACCTGGATTCTTTTACAGTGTGCAAGGACTTTAACTTTTGGCCAAGTTTTGGGGCATTTCGTTATTCCTGTAAGGACAAGGAATGATATTTCTGATTAACTGAAATATTCCTTCACACTTTCAAAGTGTGAAGTTCCTGTCCAGAACCATCTGAATTGTGAGCCAAATTTACGTCAAAGTCAAAAGTCTAGTGCTATGCGAGATGAGATTCTGTTACACTCTTCACTTTCTACATCCACAACCTAAACGACTAGCATTTTGTGCTATCAATTTTTCAAAGTTCCAAGTTATCCATCAAATTGAATCGTGCTTTGACGGTCTGTTTGTGGCTTATTTGTCAAGGAGAAAAAATAATAAATTTGGCAGTCTGTCAGACCAGTCTGCAGTGACAGCAGCTGAAGTTTTTAAAGCCGGTAATGATGTCGGCTCTTTGAGGAGTTGGAAGCGCTGATCCAATTGACTTTTTATGCCTGCACAATTTATATTCCCACGTGTCACAACAGAGCTCACTCCTGCAAAAGACTCCGTGACCACAAATGGGCCGTGATCAAACAACCTTTCCCCTACGTTTGGCCCTAATAAAAGGCCTTAACTGAGCCTGAAATTGGGACAATAACTTTAAATATTTTATTTAGTCTTCTGGAAAGGACTGATACATTAAAGCTGGAACATCCTGTCAGACTGACACTGATGAAAGAAGAGAGAAAGAAAGAATAAAGGCGCTGTGAATTGGAGAGAACTTTTCTCTTTCACATTTAGCCAGTTTCTGCTCTTCTGAAGAATATTTAAGTGTATGGAAGATCAAAGAGACACAAAGAACTCCGCTGTGCCCAAGCATGTCCGAGACAAGCTCGAAACAATGGAAATACCGGAGAAGCTGATGCCTCACAAAGGATGCAAAGATGCTTAAATAAACATGAAGACAGAACAAAGACATTCTTTTACTCCCAAAGTACAATTGGCTGACATTCTATTCATGATATACCAAGAAAATCGGTTATTTACAGTAACAAGCAATTTCTGATGCGTGGACTTTGGCTTCATGTCCGGCTGCATGGACTTCGGCTTTTGACTTTAGTGTAAATACTGGTCAAATTTGCATCTTACTGTCCATTTAGTCAGGAAGGACCAAGGGGGTAATTCCCCGGGCGCCGCCATTGATTAGCGGACCATCACCTGCTGTTAGCATCCATTGACTCCCATTAATTTTGTCGTCACTTTGACAGCGAATAACTTTACATCTGAGGCGTTTAAAGACTCCATTTGTCCATTATTTATTTCTAAAGAAACACGAAAATGTATAAAAGGCTCCATTACCTTGTATCTTATGTTATGGCCCCGTAGAAGCAGTTTTTGTAAAAATAGGCTAACGATTGCGTTATAACCACGCGACTCTCTGTCGCACAGTAGAGAGATTACCGTATGGACAGGAGGAGAAGCTCGCGGGCAATCGGGGAGACGTGGAGGCAAAATGACAAAGTAATTAATCAGAATACTTAGCAAAAGTTTCTCCTGCTCCTAGCTCATGGACACCTCCTACTCACGCTCTCCGCCTCTGCAAGTTTCGGAAGGGAATGATTCAGATTTCTCTAGGCACAGCTACTAGAAGACAGACGGGTTGCTCACGTCACATCTACGTCGTCAAGCTCAGTTTGAGTCTGCGCAGTACGCTCGACCATCAGGAAGTTAGTGCTTCTAATTGACTTCACTTTTCTCCGTTGAATCCAATGGGGTCGCTGTGTCCATTTCTTTTACTGTCTATGGGAAGGACCTGTTTGATTGACAATTAGCAACCAATCACAGTTAGCTTTTCTATGAGAGGTTTCAAGGTGGGTCAATCCCAAGGACTGCTTTTCTTTTCAAGAACTTCATTCTTTTTTTATTATTATTATTATTATTATGACATTAGGACAGTTCTGTCATGACAACTCTAGGGAGATTGTTATGGTAATAGCTATTGGTATGGTAATGGAAATGGCAATGTTAATGTATTTGGTCTTGAGGGAATAGATCTGCTATGCTGCTGCTGCTGCAGAGCAAGAACAGAGACTTGCTACTGCAAATACATTCACAGACATTGTTGTGAGCATGTAAGACATCTGCTGCTGCTGCATATGTAACATACATGATTTAACCCCGTAGCAGATCTATACAGGAGGAGCTGGGGAAGAGGGAGGGTTCTGAAAGCGTGCTGCAGACTGTTAACAGCAACAATGCCAAGTATTTGAATGTTTGAGCAGCAAGCTCATTGGCCGCTGATGCAACAGCAGCCGAGCAGCTGTGCTATGTAGATAACAATAAGTTAAAGACCTATCAGCCTGCACCATTCAGAGTTTCATGCCAGAACTATGTAATTATAGCAACCTGATTTTTTTTATTTTTTTATACAAAGGTAATTATAGTTAACTAAAACAATATTAAGAATAAAAACACAAAATTACTTCAACTTTAACCAAAATTAAAATGAAAACAGATAATAAAAATAATAAAATAAAATACAAATTATTAAAAATATAATAGCATCTAAATGCTATTAAAATAACTTTATTTTAATTCAGAAAATAAAAACATGCTCATCATAGAAGATGCATTCATGTTATTTTATGTATGGATGGATTGCATTTTTATTGTATTTTTAAATAATTGAATAGAAAAAACGCAAATACCCATAATGGCACATATTGTTAATATTTTACTATAGTACAATGGACTGATCCTTTTATCAGAGGGCTCTTGAAAATGTGAAATGGATAAAAGCCTTCTGTCTTTGACATCACAGCTCAGAATTGTTGCTATAATAAGGTGCTTGTTTCGCATTTTGCTGCATTCAAGATTTCAATTTTGGTGAACTCTGACCTGTGAATTCGTATCATGTACCATGACTTGTGATAGAAGATTGATTACGCCACGGCATGATCTTCTAGCTGTATTAAAAAGAACACAAACTTTAAATCTTCAGGTTTGCAGGAATGCATTTTGTATTTATTGTTATTTGTTATATGTTGAATATGTTTAAAAAAAAAAAAAGGCACCATATAAAGTGACGTCATATCTTGTTTGTTACAAGAAGAAATTGTCTGAAGAAATTTCTCAAGCTCAAAGTCTAGTGTGATCATGGCTTAAGTGATTGCTCAAAAAGTTCTCTGGTCCAGTGAGCAAAATTGGCAGAATTCAAGATCAAATCAAGAGATAGCTGTATTATAGACCCACTTTATTGATCTGAATTCGATATGCACAATATTGGACCAAAATGCATAACATTGGCAACCCATTCAAATAATCTCCAAGAAAGATTTTGCAAAACACCTGATAGCCAAATAAGTGTGTAGATTTTTGGGCCAGAATCTCCGTACATCCAAATGTGTGTAGACATTGTCGTAAGACCATTCAAAATATGAATGATTATATCACAGACATGTTGACTCAAGGTGGAATATCTTTGTCCTCTCTGATATCCTATTTGCTTTTCTATGTCAATTTTAAATTATTTGCTTTTCACAATTGACTGTGCTAAAGCCAACCCAGGCTCATAGGCAAAATGGGCTTGTGGATTCACAGCACTTTCAAAGTAAAATGTCCAGTTAGTGGCACTAAAAGTGCTTTTAGTGCTTTTTTTCAAAACATATGAATGTGAATCTGGCTACATTTTATTATGTTGGTTGTTGTATGTATCGCGGTGTTAAAGGATTAGTTCACCCCAAAATGAAAATTTCCTAATAATTTACTCACCCCAATGCCATCCAAGATATACATGTCTTTCTTTCCTCAGTGGGAGAGAAATTATGTTTTTTTGAGGAAAACATTTCTGGATTTTTCGTCTAACAATGGACTTCATTGGTTACCATCGTTTTAAAGTCCAAATCAATGCAGTTTCAAAAGTCTTTGAAATGTTTAAATGGGCTGTACGCGATCACAGCTGAAGGTTGTTATCTAGCGAAACAATATAGGTCATTTAAAAAAAATACAAAAAAATAAAATAACCTTCAATAGTTCGGATTGAGCTGATCAACAAACAAACAGGGAACTACGTCATCACTTTGAAAGGTCACGCCGGCGCCGGCAGAAGTACCGCCCCACTGTTTACAATGCGACCGTACGTAGGAGGATAGTTCAAATAGTATTGTTTGCTATTATGTATATATGTAATAGTATTCAGTGATTATGAATATGAATAGTATATGAATAACATTCTGATGAACATGAATAGTATTTCAAATAGTATTGCCGGCGCCGGCGTGACCTTTCAACGTGTGATGTAGTTCCCTGTCCGTTTGTTGATCAGCTCAATACGAACTATTGAAGGTAAAAAGTCTATACATTTTTTGTATTTTTATTTTTTTAATGACCTATTGTTTCGCTAGATAACAACCTCTTCTTCAGCTGTGATCGCGTACAGCCCGTTTAAACACTTCAAAGACTTTTGAAACTGCATTGATTTGGACTTAAAAACGATGGTAACCAATGATGTCCATTGTTAGACGAAATATCCAGAAATGTTTTCCTCAAAAAACATAATTTCTCTCCCACTGAGGAAAGAAAGACATGGATATCTTGGATGGCATTGGGGTGAGTAAATTATTAGGAAATTTTCATTTTGGGGTGAACTAATCCTTTAATGCTCTATCACATTTGAAACTAATGTACCACATACAATAAACCTGCACTCTAAAAAATGCTGGGTTGCTTCAACCCATGTTTGGGTCAAATCTGGACGAACCCAACCATTGGGTTTACAAAATGAATTCCAAAAATGTAAAGTTGGGTTTGTCCATATTTGACCCACACATGGGTCGAAGCAACCCAGCATTTTTTAGAGTGTGACTTAAACGTAACCAATAGTGTTAAAAATGCAAATTTGAGATAAACCCACAATTGCTGAAACAACTATGCCATTTTAGTTTGTGTATTTCTCCCTGTTACTGTTACTGCCAAGTTCTTGTTCATTGTTAGTTGCCATGGTTTCTGATTTGAGTTACACACCTGTGTCTTGTTCCGTTAATGATCCCTTAAGCCCTCTGTTCTTTCTGGTCATTGTTCGTTGTCGTCTTTATGTACAGTGTGGTTTATGTATTCTGCTGTGTGTATCTCTAGCGATCTCATTCTAGTATTCAACCTTGTCGCCATTTGCTTGTTTCTACGAGTCTTTGAGCTCTTTAATTGTGACCGTGTTTCAAGGCACTCGTACCCAAGCTCTGCCAGGCTGTAAAAGCCATACAAATGTGCTGGTTATGTGATGCAAATGCGAAATGTATGAGTATACACATCATGGTAAAGTGTTTTGAGGTCATAATATAGTAGGGCTGAGACTACGATTAATTGAAATAAAACCGAAATCGCACTAAATAAACATATGCACTGCGTGTTTCAGAGTGAAACGTGGCACTGTTCTTACACGTAAGCAGCTCATGACCCAGCCAACATTTGTATGTGGGGCCCATATGGGTATGAAATGGGCTGAAAAATGGGCCCCATGTAGGATTGTCCGCGGGTTCCATAATGGCCCCATGTTAATTGCCCAGATGGATTTCATGTAGGATTGCACTTGGTACTAGATGGGACCCAAGTGGGCAAAATGCACAAGACCCATCTCTGTCCCAGCTTTAACCCAGTAGACATTTGTATATGGGGCCCATGTGGGTTTGAAATAGGCTGAAAAATGGGCTCTGTATGGGATTGTCCGCGGGTTCCATTATGGCCCCATACCAACTGCCCACATGGATTTCATAAAGGATGGCACTTGGTACTAGGTGGGACCCAAGTGGGCAAAATGCACAAGACCCATCTCTGTCCCATCCGTCTGTGTTTTCAGCAGCACTCAATTCTGCTCCACATGAACTCCATCTCTGCATCTGCTTTGAGCTTGCGTCCCATTAACGTGTATTTGCAAACGCAAGATGCACAAACTTTCTTCGCAAACTTGTACCGAGAAGCGCTTAACAAAAGAGAAGCTTTAAAGGCTTCCTGCGGTTTTCCATCAAAATGCAAGTTTGATGGTATAATGATTGAACATTTAGACAACCGTAAATATTAGTATTGTAATTTTACAGATAATGTAAAATAAAATTAGTGTTGCTATATTATTTTTCTTAAATACTACATTTTTTAAAAGTAAAATATTACAATACTAATATTTCTTATTGTGTGTTCCTTTATTGTTTTGTCTTTTTGTCTTTTGATTTAATAATATTATAACTATAATGATTATTATGACCATTATGTGTAAGTCCTATAAAAACAAGCACGGCAAACCTGGAATTTTTTAAATAGCATTTTAAATCATGATCACAACTACACTTAAAAGGAATTGTTGTTGGCGTTTTACTGCCAAAAGTGTTCATTTCAGCTTGAAACTGCATGAAATGTATACATTGGTACATTTTGGGAGTTTTGCAAACATGTAGTTAGAGGCACGTTTTTCCAATGAGTCTATTTTGTCTGAAGCATTCATGGTTCATTGCAACAGCTTTGTACATTGTGTTCTGATGGGATTTTGTTGATATCGGGTTACTAGGGCACTCTTCTAGGTTAGTAACGCATTGATGGGTAGTTTATAGCGTGGTCTGGGTGGTTGTTAAGTGGTTGTTTACTGCTCCAAATCAAAAGAGCCCACCCATACGCCTCTATGATATTCTGGTCTCTACGTGGGACATGGGGCCCATGCCAGCTACGCTCAGACTGAAACCATTTATTGCCATTTTTGTCTGTAATATACATCAGGTGGTCCGTGAACCATCCATATATTTGCTGTTAAGACTACATGCATTATGGACATAATGGCTCATGCCGTCATAACATGATTTAGTGATTTAGCAGCATAATCACCAGAGCAGTTCAATGTATGATGTTGATCTTATGTTTGTTGAAAATGATTCAAGGAACTTAAAGCTCTTTGAGATGACTCGTGTTGAAATGTATTGATGGGTCTCTTTATAAATAATATGGTGTTTTGTCAAATATTGGTACATTTGGCCCTGTGGAGAATAATCTAATTTATAATATACTTTTCACCCACTTGTTTATTAAATTTTTCTGTTAACAATTCCTAACATCCCATATACATGCGTTCTAGAGGATTTAAGATGGAATTACCATAGTGGAAAGCTTTTGAAATAAAATGTATCCTATCTAATCTAATCCCATAGCTAGCATATCTCAAATACACTTTATTTAGGATTTGACATTTTAAGAACATTTAAAGTATTTTTTTAACTGTGCATATTTATATGGTTTGTGTATTTCACTTTTTTTCACCGATTTAAAAAATAATAATTGTAAGGATGTTGTTTCAACTTTTAACAAGGTAATACAAGAAGCATGCCTTTGAAAAGTAGACCAAATAAAATATAGAGGCAGAAAGAAAGAAGGAACTCATGGGACATAAAAATGTTGCGGTTACACAAACACTAATTTGCATTTGCCCGTTTCATAACAGCACTCAGCATAATGACATAGTATTACTCTTAAACAGTACCTATGCCACTCTGTTTTATAACTAAATAGGAATGTATTTCTTGAATGCAGACATGTTTTTCCTCCCTGTCATGAAAAACATAATTGATGCGTATGCGTATGAAAAGTTGGACATGTTGTTTATTTATGAGAAAGGTAACACAACCCTAAGTCTAAACTCAGAGTAACTCGTTCCATCAGAATGTGCCTGGCTTTTCTTTTCTCTCTCTCTCTCCATAATTACGTTCTTGGCAAAAACTAGTAATGAAAAACTATGTAATGAAACTCCACTTCCTTCAGCTCACTCACTTACATACAAAAAAAGAGATAAAAAGTACATTGTTATTCAAAAACTACATTAAACATGCAATTTATATTTGCGTGGATTATTTTGTATCTGTACGCACAGGAGAACTTCTCATGAAAAATCTTCACAACACGTTCATACGCACATGAGTTTGCTCTTAACATTGTTCTGAACACTATAAGGCCGTACAGAGTTAGTGCATTTCTGTGTACGTGTGGTTTCAGTTCCGTACATTTTTGAAAAAAAATATTACGAAATTTTTGGTGAATCGTGATTTCTTAAAATCGCTTGTACGCACATTTCATGCACACGTTTGTGCGTACGCATGCTTAGTGAATGTGATCCAGTGACTTTTCAGTGTTTATTATTATTATTGTTGTCATCATCTCGGTTATCCTTTTTTTTTATTTTTATTTTTTTATTGACATTTATGGTCATAATTATAGTTTTTAGAATGATAAATCAATCAATCAACAACCTGGTTGGTCAGTTGTATGAATTCAATTTATTAGACATCATTTTCGATTATTAAAACTTAATTAAACCATTAAAAAGGAAATATTAAAATGGAAACCACAGATTTGTTTAAAAAAAAACAAAAAAAACACGTTTTTTATTGCAGCACAGGCTGGGTGAATAATGAAGAATTATGGGATGAAGGTGACGTATTTATAAACAATCCAGAACCATAATTACTGTGGTGGTGCTTTGGCACAAACATAGACGAGCACTTGTGCTGATTTTGGTCTATTGCATCTTTAAAATATCCTTGGGTTTAGCAAAGGCCCCGGAATGGGTTTTGGACCACATTCAGAGGTTTTGAGTGATTTGTAGGTTTGATGCTGGACCACATACTGAGATCAGCCACTTACTTTGAGATACTGTGTGTGTGTGTGTGTGTGTGTGTGTGTGTGTGTGTGTGTGTGTGTGTGTGTGTGTGTGTGTGTGTGTGTGTGTGTGTGGGCACAGCAAATTACAGTTGGTTACTTTCTGAAATAATGCATATTGAGTAGATTTCTCATTCTGTCAACAGACAAGGCGTTTTCTCCATGCAGAATCACAAACAAGATAATGTGTTAATTGGCTCTAACTCACTTTCATATTATTGAATCACAGAACTTTTGTTCAGTATGTATGTTAATTCTATACAGGAGCAAATCTCTCATTAACCTCAACTCATTCAAGGTCAAGCTCCGTTATACAAGAAATGTGTGTGTGTGGTGGGGCAATAATTAAAAATTTTTTATTCTAGGATTCATTTTAGTACATGGACAACACTTAAGAACTCATTATTTAGCATATTATGTGCGGAATGAAAAAAGGGTCTAGACGTATAGTTGGCAGGATTTTGCCATGCGGTTTCTAGGTGTTTTTGGTGGTTGTTAAAGGGATAGTTCACCCCAAAATGAAAATGATCTCATAGTTTACTCACCCTCAAGCCATCCTAGGTGTTTGACTTTTTTTTTTCTTTCAGCCGAACACAATTGAAATAATATCTGGCTCTTCTTCCGAACTTTGTAACGACATTAAATAGCGCCAGAGTTTTTGAAGCTCCAAAAAGTGCATCCATCAAGTAATCCATACGGCTCCAGGGGGTTAAACAGGCCTTCTGAAGCGAAGCGATGTGTTTTTGAAAGTTTATAAACTATAATCACTGGTTTCAGGCAACGGCCGTTCTCGCATTCACGAGAGTGTCAAATCCCAGCAGAAGAGTGACCTCTGACCCGGCGTTGGACGTATGACGTAGACGTAGCGTAAGCTTAGGTGAGAATTGACGAACCTGGAATCGCAGAGTATAGAATTAGTATGAGTTAAGTCTAAAACGAGAAGTATTAAAGGAAAATGACGGAGGAATTCGATATAAGAGAAGAGGATCTACATCCTACATCATACTTTGGGTCAGAGGTCACCCTTCCGCCGGAACTCAACCCAACCTAGAAGCCAGTGATTAGTTTATAAAGTTTTAAATGAATGTGACTAACACTCATACACTTCTTAATCAGAGTGTACGAGTCTTAGTGAGTGAGAAAGAGAGTTTGGTGTCAAATATTTGATAGTGTTATTTTTCCCACCGCCCTGTATGGCTGCAAGGTTTGTATAAGGCAGATTACTCAAAATGGGACAAACACCCCATAGAATCCCTGCATGCTGAATTCTGAACATCTTAAGAGTTCAAGAACACCTACTAACACATATACCGGGCTGAACTACAGATGCCCACTGCCAAGCATGGCTGCCAAAGGAGGAATGCATCTGTTCTCACGGTGACTCTGGTGAGGTTGAGACAGATGCTGCGTCCCAATTCACCTACTTATACTACGCCCTAAAAGTATGTACTGATTTTGTGAAGAAAAAGTAGATACTTTTGTGTTTGTAGCAAAAGATAAGACAAGCTTTGGAACATACTATCACGTCATACGATTGCGTCTTCAACGGTCGCATCCTGTCGCAGTAAACTGGCCTGTGTCACTGGTGATCTTCAGTCGCGGGTCTTTCATGCGCAGACTCTCCTCATATTATGCATAATGATGCATTTAAAAGTAAATGGCCAAACAGATCTTTATAAAAGTCCACATTTTTATTGCAGATTAATCATCATTTTTATCAGGTTTAACTTTTATAGTCACTCAAACCTTTATCTAAACATCTCACTGTCGGTCGCACACATCCGCAATGTTTTGTAGTTCTGAACCGAATCCTCCTCCAAAGTGCAATGGGTTGTGGGCAATATTAGTCTTTATAGTGAGCACAGATCCACACTTCCAAAATCTACCGGAAATAGTAGACCATCCGGGGACTTTTGACATACTCTTTTCAACATACTAGGCTTTGGGGCACACTTATTCTAATCTCACATACTATTTCGGATGGATAGCATGGACATTGGGACGCAGGGAGAGACACACTTTCTCCTTCACAGTGGTAAATACACAGGTGAGAGAGAAACACTTCAACAAACTTTCTACCCTTGTACCACAGTTTTACACTGATCAAATGCAGATATTACTGGGTGAAAACAATGATGTGCCTAACTCAACCCGAGCTGCTAAGACTTTCAAGAAATGGCTGAAGATGCAGTTTTGACCCATTAAATCTAACTCCTACTAATATATATATATATATATATATATATATATATATATATGTGTGTGCTGTGCTAGAATAACTGGGACTAGTCACAGCACTTGCATATTGTTGCTATTGTTGGTTTGATTGGTTCTATTGTTCTCCTCATTTGTCGCTTGGATAAAAACGTCTGCTAAATGATTAAATGTGAATGTAAATTACCCATCAATTGAAGCAAAATTCATCTTTCAGCTGCACGCACTCAGAAACCAACTGATGTCTTGATTAATATAATCAAATACTATCCAAGCATTCATAATATCTGGATAAATGTGTATTTTTATAATATGTATTTTATTTGTTGTATTTTATTCATTACTTGGCACATAATTTTAATGTTGTTGTTGTTGTTGTAATATTTTATAGGCTATTTCTTTGTCATTACCTGTGTATAAATGCAATATTGTATGTAAAACAATCATGCCAATAAAGTACTTTAAATTGAAAATAAAAACGAATTGAAATTGAGAGAGAGAGGCAATGCTATAGCTTGAACATATGGTGATGCTTATTGAATTGAAGACTGAGAAGTCTTAAACAAATTAGACAAATCAATGATTGTGCCATGTGGCTTACATTCTAATCAATTCATTTTCTTCCAAATGAGCTTCATTAATGTCCTTGTCTTGACTACAAATTCTGCATGCTTGTACACATATTTGTTACTTTTAGTTTAACTCTCTACATCACAGTTCTTTCTCAAATGATTCTGGGTCGAGCCACAAAAAAATCACATCTGAATTTGTAAGTAATTAACACCGTCTGCTTCAAGGTTGAAAGTGTTGTGCGTTCAGAGATGCTCTTCTGCTTCAAGGTTTGATGTGTTGTGAGTTCAGAGACGCTCTTCTGCTTCAAGGTTTGATGTGTTGAGTGTTCAGAGTTGCTCTTCTGCTTCAAGGTTAGACATGTTGAGGGTTCAGAGATGCTCTTCTGCTTCAAGGTTTGATGTGTTGTGTGTTCAGAGTTGCTCTTCTGCTTCAAGGTTAGACATGTTGAGGGTTCAGAGATGCTCTTCTGCTTCAAGGTTTGATGTGTTGTAAGTTCAGAAATGCTCCTCTGCTTCAAGGTTAGACATGTTGAGGGTTCAGAGATGCTCTTCTGCTTCAAGGTTTGACGTGTTGAGGGTCCAGAGACGCTCTTCTGCTTCAAGGTTAGACATGTTGAGGGTCCAGAGACGCTCTTCTGCTTCAAGGTTAGACGTGTTGAGCGTCAGAGATGCTCTTCTGCTTCAAGGTTTGATGTGTTGTAAGTTCAGAAATGCTCTTCTGCAGACCTCGGTTGTAACAAGTGGTTATTTGAGTTTCTATCAGCTTGAACCAGTCTGGCTATTCTCCTCTGACCTCTGGCATCAACCAGGATTTCAACAGGATATTTTCACTTTTTCAGACCATTCTCTGTAAACACTAGATGATTGTGTGTGAAAACCCACAAGCTTTAGATCAGCAGTTTTTGAAACACTCAGACCAGCCCATCTAGCACCAACAACCATGGCAAGTTCAAAGTCACTTAAATCACCTTTCTTCCCCATTCTGATGCTCAGTTTGAACTTCAGGACATCTTTGATGGTATCAAGATCTCTTGACTAAGCTGTGTCCGAAATCGCATGCTCTCTTGAGTAGGTTCTTATTTTTAATTACTTAAGTAATTACTTCACAACCGCTAATATAGTATGAGTGTGTGTAGTATGAATGTAATCCAAATGTAGTACATTCATCATGTCATTATCATGTGATCTACCTGCGTCAGTTGAGTTGCTTCACTACCATTCACAAATCCTCTCCTGTGACCCTCATGGGATAGTAAAGTGTTTGTAAAGTAATCGTATGCACACTTCAGAATCTCGCCGGAAGTGCCGGGTACTTTTTGCCTACTGTTTTATGTGTACTGTGAATTCAGTTCACATACGAGTCTTCGGACATACTACTTTTGTCACGTAATGTTTTCCGCCTGCTATATAGTAGGGAAGTATGTGCTTGCGGATGCAGCCAAGGTCTACATGCCTAAATGCATTGAGTTGCTGTCATGTGATTGGCTGATTAGATATTTGCGTTAACAAGCAGTTGAACAGGTGGACCTAATAAAGTGGCCGGTGAGTGTATAGGTATCTGTGTTTTATGTGTTGCATCGATACTCATATTTTTAATAATTTCAAATGTATCAATATTGATGTATTGTTACACCCCTAGTTATCGCATAGTAGAAGTAACTTACTCCAATTATGTTTTAATTTGTGATATTTGGATTTGAATAGAATCAAATCATTCTGAATTTGCAAAATCATGAAGTGCCCAAATAACCATCCACTTCCCTTTCTACCTCTGATCTCTCCATGACGCTATCTGCAATGCTTTTCATGTGAAGGTCAAAGCTAGTGTTGAAAGGTGCATTGAAGCTCTGACGGGAATCACAAGAAAGGGCCTTAAGCGGTCTAATAATGGATTTACAATTTTCCCTTCATTTTCAAAGTGTTTAGAACTTTGTTACTTTGAAATTAGAGTTATTTGAACTTATCAAGATTCAGGTACCTTTTTGAAAATCTCATTAAATGTAATTTAGCTGTCAGAGTTAAGGGTAGCGCTGAACAGGCCTCCTACAATCATGTGAAACACCACAGTTCACCTGCACGCCAATTAATGAAACAATTCATAAGACGTTCATTTACCTCGTCTGAAAAGAGACCAAAGGGCTTCGAGGTGCTGATATTTTTACTCCTAATATAATTAGCTGCATTAAAAGCTAATATGTTAAAAGTAATTTGATATGCTGTGATACTGGGGAAATGGAATAAAAAATTGGACTGTGTAAATCAGACAAATTGTTTAAAGGATTAGTTCACCCAAAAGTGATTAACCCTATAAAGCCTACAGTATCATATTTGATACACAAAGGCCTCTAAATTACCAACATGATCAAAACTTTTTGCAGAAAAACCTGTTGTACTCAATCTATTACATGCCTTCTGTCATCTGATTGTGATTCATCCATACTATTTTTTCATTTATTAAAAATAAAAATAAAAATAAAAACTTTCCGTGAAACAGGAGACCCATCTCTGGTGCCGAATTTCTCCAATCCTTTCGTCTGTTTATACTCCGCCCCTTTCTTATAATTGGCTGTATGCTCAAATTCAGATCTACCTTTATCCAGTCAACAGTGATATCTAGAACCCTGCCCTACATTTTTTTCAATAATCCATTTTACCATGCATGTCACAATACGGAAGAAATGATCTGTCACGAATGAAAGTGAACCAAAAGGAATTATTTTGAATAAATTTCATGCACCTCTTTTCCATACACGAACAGTTTCTAAAAAGACATAACGTCATACAGGTTTTCAATGACAAAGTCATTGTAAACAAAGTACATATTGGGTGAATAAATGATAACAGATTTTATTTTATTTTTTAATTTTTTTAAATGACATTCTCTTAAATGACGTGTAACATTTTCAAACTGAGATATCTCTGCACACACAGACTTTTATAGAGTGATGTTTCTTTCTTTGAGTGTCATATCTCAAAACATTAAGTGAAACTTAATACCCGAAGCTCTGAAACTCAAACATGTTTGCGGACTTGATCCTAACACTAATATGCCAAGTTCAGATTAATCCACTTTGACTCCCAGCAGTGCGAAACCGGGACATTTATATAAATGTTTGCAGACCATTAACTGCTTAGCTGACCTGCTAAATGACTTTGACTGAGGGAAAGGCGGCTAATGTAAATGGCACAGTTTATTTACCCAGCAAACACACCACTTTACCGCACCAGCTAATTATCAACAGCTAATGGTAAATGAGTTTGGGGTGTCTGTTAGCTTTCAAAGTCAACCTTGCGCTCACCCATGTTGATTAAGACCAAATGGATTGTGCTCCATTCCATTAATGTCTTCTTGGATGTTAATGGTGGAACTGCAAGAATTTCAGATGAGAGGTTATGGTTCTGTACTTGGAGTTCAGCTGCATATTTTTAAGTCAGTATTTCTTATGCTGTTTGGAGGCAGATATGACAGTATTGGGATGTGGTGATCATTTAGGTAATGTGAGGTTAAAACAGGTATGTGTCATATCTTGATTATGTTTCTGTTATTTCTTGTTTAGTTTTAAGTTTGATAGTGATTTAATTGGGACTTTGCAACTACATATCAACTAACTCTCATTACAGTATTAGATGTCTGCTTAATATCTGATAACTCTTTATTCTGATGCTCCTCAATAGACTTTTAGTCTACTGACTACAAGTAACTTTAGAACTACATGTCAACTAACTGAACTCTAACAGTCTACTAGTACTCTAATGAGAGTTAGTTGACATGTAGTTTCAAAGTTACTCATAGTCAGTATAATGTCTGTTGAGGAGCATCACAATAAAGTGTTAGCATGGCGTGGGCGAAGGTATAATGCGTGCGTGAAGTTCACTTAGTTTTTTTAAAATTTAGTTTCAATTATAATTTAGCCCCACGCTTAATCTGACTCCAATTTCAAATTATTATTACATTTAGATTGTGTTTCCGTTTAGGAACTAATCATAAATATTGGTTATGTATAAATTTAGATAATTGAAAGTATAGGATACCCAGAATAATCAAATATTCGTTCATTACAGACCCGGTATCGCATTGAGTCCCATTCCGGCCGGATGCATAGTGTTAGACATGCCGGGTGCCTTAGATGCATAGATAAGCGAGGAGAGAGGTTTGGGCTCTTTATTATGCTCTTTCTTTGAGATCTTCTCTCCAGAATAATGAGTTTCATTGTTTTATCGCAGGGTGATTTTAATCTCAGCTTTTGACTTAGCATAACCAAGTCTTACAGTACATTATCTATGCATGTGAACACTCAGAATGATCATGTATCTGTAGTCGCAGACAATATTCAGTTCTATGTTTACATATTTCAGTACCATGGACAGCAGACATCGCTACTAAACAAATGAAGTGCATTTCACATTCTGGATAAGAAAGTTCATATCTTTTATTATACCATGGTCTGTCTGAATACTCGATTCTTATTGGCTGGAAGGTGTGCATTAAAACCGTTTAATGCACAGGTAGATCCAAGTCAGTTTAATCACTGTTCTATATTAATGCACTGCTCATTCAAGCAAGCCCACAGACACATGTCAATCACACAGCTGCTCACACACACTATGTTTCTGTGTGCTTATCTCTATAGTTATTATTTATTGCATTATTATAACACTGATTCCCAACCAGGGGCACAAAAACTTGTTGTCAACACTGCCATGTGACTTTTATTAATCAATTACATTACATTAATCACTACATTAATTACTTAGAAGGTAATAAGTAATTCAAATCACAGCTTCATTGTTAGTAGAGAGACACTGCAAAGACACTAGTAATTCACATGCACCTCTCTCTCTCTCTCTCTCTCTCTCTCTCTCTCTCTCTCTCTCTCTCTCTCTCTCTCTCTCTCTCTCTCTCTGAGATGATAATAATACATCATTTTCACCAGTCAAATTTAGTTTTAGAGACATCAATGACAGCTTTAACTGTTAATAATTAGTAATAATCAGTTGCATTATTATTTATAAGCATATTATGTAATTAATTTGATTACATTTTAAGCCTAATTCTAAGTATTATTTAAAATAGAACGCATTTATGTCTTGTCTCGAACTTCCATTGCTGAATCTGCTTTGCTATCGAGGCATTAGAGCACTATCTCTCCCTCAGGCCCTGGTATCTGTTCAAATGGCATTGACACAATAATGCATAATCTAAGCTGAGCGGCAGTTTACAGCTGAAGGCTTTTTCAGTCTGCAATTATGGGCTCTGTGACCTTTCCTGCTGTTATTTAGACACAAACAAAGGCAGCACAATTCTGACTGTGGAAATAGGAGTGGTGCCATTCCTATTAATTAAGCGTGGGTTCAATATTTGATTTAAATCCTAGCATATATGTCACAGTGAATGATGAGTGCGGTTGTGAGACAGTAAAAGAGCTTCTTTTGAAAGATTTGCTGCGACTACAAATGCATTTTACTTGTGCTATAATGGGCTTTGCTCTCTGAACATTTTCTCTCCCACGTGAATGTGCATCTTAAACTTAAAACATGAATTATAGACATGATATAGGCAATCTCTTATAGCATCCATGCCACAAGGAATAAAACCGTCCTTGATCTTACAAAAAACTAAAATAATTACTTGAAAAACATACTGTGACTTTCAGAACTCAAACCTTCTTCCCGGTCTAGAAAGATAATTTACTAAAAAACAGCTTAATACATAAACTTTCATGCTTACACTTCAAAGATACCTTTTTAGTGTTCAGAATACTATAGTATAGAAACTAACAATAATATAGTTAGTCGATATATTATTCCAAACACCAGAAGAACTAATAATAAGAATATCTGGTAAAGTTTGCCAATAAAGGTTTAATGGGATTCTGTAGAACCATTGACTTAATTTTAAAGAACCCTTTTTTACCAAAGAGGTTCTATATAAGGAGAAATGCATTAAAAGACTGCACAATACTTTCATGTTTGATGGGTTATTATATTATCAAAAAGTATGTTTGCGAGCTGTTAAATTCATCAATTGGAATAAAAAATGTATTAAAACTAAATGAATTAAAATAAAATTATCTCATGATGGGAACCCTTAAAAGGTTAAAAGTCAGTTTAATCCCCGTTCTATATTAATGCACTGCTCATTTAAGCAAGCCCACAGACACATGTCAATCACACAGAGAGACTGGGCATCACACTGCTCACACACACTGGGCCCTATTTTAACGATCTGAAACGCAAGTGTCAAGCGCAAAGCGCAAGTAACTTTGTGGGCGTGTCTCGGGCGCTGTTGCTATTTTCCCGGCGGGATAAATGACTCTTGCGCCAGGCGCAAATCTAAAATGGGTTGGTCTGAAG
>FLSR01000885.1:88930-138447 GCA_900092035.1 Leuciscus waleckii | reverse complement strand
GAACGGGGAAAAAAAAGATCGGATAGGGAAAGCTCTGGCTTCGTGTGGATGTGGCCTTAGAAATAATGGAAAAATGGAGTCTTTAAACGCCTCAGATCTAAAGTTATTCGCTGTCAAAGTGACGCCAAAATGAATGGGAGTCAATGGAATGCTAACAGCAGGTGATGGTCAGCTAATCAATGGCGGCGACCGGGGAAGCTTACATTTTTTACGAAACATGGCCCCCTGCATCACACACAACAAAACTTTTGAAAATAACTATAACTATATGAAAATATATTCATAAAACATTGTATCTACGTCTCCCAAATGACTGAGGCCGTGAGGCGGCGAGAGATCACACGCATTGTATCGTACGCAACACACATAGTGCCACCTGTTGAAGACTCCAAAGAAGTACAGGTAAAGTCTGGTTTTTTCCTGTCTTTGTGATTAAAGCTGCAGTCTGCAAGTCTGGCAGATTGAGGGGACTTAGCCAAATTTTTGAATGTTTACAACTCTCATGCCCCTCCCCCACTACTACCGACCACCCTCCCATCGAGGTCGTGCTCGTCAGTGCGTGTGCACCAGATTTTCTGTGAACGCGTCCGCGCCCTGGCTAATCTAACCATAGATAGCAATAACCGAGGAATTGGAAGCTTGTTAGTAGATTTTCTCACCGCCATCACGTTTCGTACAATCCAACACACCTGCGAACTTCAGGCGTGTGCTTGTGATATTGTAACGTGCGTGAGGGGGGAGGGGGGATCTGTGGCGTGTGCACGGACTGTGATTGACAGTCAGATCTCACACAGCCATGTGCTGATTGGACCAGAAGAACTGGGAGCGGTGGATTTTGCATAACAAATAACAGGCTCTAGGTGGAGGTAAACACCTAGAGCATCAACTCCGTTAAAATAAACCTACCATAAACATTATAGACCCTTCATTTCTTTGTAAGTGGGCAAACTTACAAAATCAGCAGGGGATCAAACAATTATTTCCCAGAATTATTTCCCCAAATATCACCAGTGTATTATGAATGTAATCCGGACATACTACATCCGCCATGTTGTCATTATCATGTGACCTACCAGCGTCAGTTACGTCGCTTCATTGCCAGTCACAGATCGTCTCCCGTGGCCTCATGGGAGGAAGGAGGAAGGATATTAAAGCCTGGATGGCCTTACTTAATGAAGGAAAAACAGAGTCATAATATTTGGACCTGTGAGTTTCCTGATTTGGATTTGGGTGCTATAAAACATACGTGAAGCCTACTGTTTGGATTTGGGTGCTATAAAACCATACGTGAAGCCTACTGTAAAAAAAAACCCGGGTGTTATAATAAACAGTGAGTTTAAACTGGATAAACAGATTAATTTAGTTACAAATCCTACAAAATTAAAATACTCTCTGTTTTTTTAAAAGTGTTAAATAAATAAACATTGAGTTGAGTTAATGCCAGACAGGTTGAAGGGAACTTTTTTTTTAAATATGATTCAAACCCCTCACACAATAGCTAAAGGTATCCAGTACACTATACAGACAGCTTTACGACTTCATTGACCAACATTGGAAACTGTTAACATGCTTATAACAGCTCGGAGAGAGCATAATTTGTCCTGTGATCACACTTATGATTAGATATAAAATATAATAACGTGACACAGCCAGTGTGATCTGTGATCTGAGATAAGTGCTGTGATGGATTACTGTAACCTTCAGTCAAAGACACAAGATCAGCTCTCTGCTGCTTCAGCTCAACTTTGACTGCTCATTTTATTACTGGAGTAAACAGCCCCTGTAATTGGCTGGAAATATGTAAGGGTCACCCCGATCAAATTACCGAGAGGCCTTTTACGCAAGACATAAATATTTATTTATATCACATAGTAAATATTAGAATTATATTATAATTATTACTTTTGTGGATAATTAGTTCTGTGGGGAAGATTCTGTAATCTTCCAGAGAGAGACTTTTGACTGCCAGCATTGTCTGGTCCACTGCACTGCTTATTCTGTTGAAGATGTGCTTATTTAAAGTAATAGTTCGCCCAGAAATGACAAATCATGTACTAACCTTTATGTCAAGGCAAACTCTTACAACTTCCATCTGTTGATCACAAAAAGGAGGTTATTTGAAGATCCCAGTCCACTTTTCCATGCAGTTACAAAAAGTGGAGGCTAATTTTGAAATCATCGGTTGAATTGAGCATCAAACTAGTGAAGAAGAACAACTCATTTTAAAAATGAAATACACATTTGCTTGTGTCACATGTTTTCCAGGCAACCCTGTTACTGCATAATTTCCCCATTATAGAAACTAGCATCCCATTTTGTGGCAAGATGAAGTGACATCATTTAAACCATTCACTACAGCGTGATGGGAATACAGGTAAATAGTCTTTTCAGTTTGTATACTAATTGTAGTTTTGAAAGTATAAACCTCAAACTCCAATATTCAACGATGTTTCAAAGATTTTGAAAGAAAAATGATCATTAAGTTTAATATTTTTTATATATCAACCAAATTAATAGATTTCCCAATAACTATAAACCAACATTTAAGCCCAATAGTAACTGGAAGCATAATTTAGGCCATATCTACAACCCTGTTATCGTAACCTTGTTCCATGGGTATCTTTTTAAAAATATACACTACTGTTCAAAAGTTTGGGGTCTATTTTTATTCAGCAATCCAGAACACATTAAATTGATCAAAAGTTACAGTAAAGACATGTATAATTGTAAACTTTAATGGTAAATTGAACTGTCTTAAAAAAAAAAAGTACACATAAATAACAAGCAGCACTTGTTTTCAACTTTTTTCAACATTGATAATGACAATAAATATTTATTGAGCAGCAAATCATCATATCAGAATGATTTCTGAAGGATCATGTGACACTGAAGACTGGAGTAATGATGCTGAAAATTCAGCTTTGATCACAGGAATAAATTCAATTTGACCAACTTTATGGTTTTTACTGTGTTTGTGATCATTTACCAGCCTTGCTTAGCATAAGAAAATAAAAATAAGCCCTACTTTATACCTTTCCATTGAAAGTGCCAAACAACATGAGTTTAGGCCCTAAACTTCCTCTCGAACGTGTTATGCCGGGTTCAGACTACACAATATTTTGTCTGTTATGATAGTCACTGTGTCAGGTTATGTTGTGGTCAAGAAACCTGTCAGACTACACGTTGCCTGTTGACTTCTGGAAACAAGTGCGTAAACAAACAATGGCTACCGAAGCGGCGCGTTAGCTTAATGCTAATGCTGTCTTAACTCTGTCGTGGTCATCCTTCGAGGAAACATCCTAAAGGCAGGAGTATTGTTGATATATGTATATTAGCTCGACGAACCTTTCCTCCATTGCATAATTCCACCTATGGAAATATGCATGTTTGAAAGTTGTGTAGCCTACGAAGAGCTTCTGTGCTCCTATTGGTCAATGTCACAGATGTGACGGAGCCCATCGTGGAGGACTGGAAAAAATGAAACAAAAATGAAACTAGTCTTTCTGTCGTGAGGCGTCACAGTCTGTTGTCATCCACCTACGTCAAACAGATCGTGCCAAAATCGGGCTGATATCATGTAGTCTGAACCCGCCACATTGCCAAACCAAACAATATTAATCAAAGTTTGTTCCCATAAACAAAAGAGTGATTTTTTTCTTCCAATTACCTGGAGAGCAGCTGGGAGAGCTAATCATACAAGGTGATGCATAATTCAGAGAGCTGACTCTCTGTGTCTCACACTGCAAAGATGATCTGTTGACATGGGAACTAGAATTTACATGTCAAAGAATGTTTGTACAGGTTCTGCGTTGGCCTTCCGCCACATCCAGAGAGAGTTGTAGCTCACGCTCTATGTCTGAGAGGTAAGAAGCTCTGCCGCCGTGTTGCAGGTCTCATGGTGCATGTAAATTTGACATTGCTAATTTCTAAAGAGAGCTTGGGGTTATATTTAGTGGTTCTTGTCTTGACAGCACAAGCCTTTGCCATACACAGTTGAAGGAATTATTAATTATCATAATTGACTCACCTTGATGTCAATCCAAACCTGTATGACTTCTTCAGTACAAAGCAAAATATGAAGTTTTGAAGAATGTTCATGCTGCTTTTTTTCCATACAAGGACAATGGACGTCAATTGTAGATGTCAAACTCCAAAAAGGACAAAAAAAAAACAATATAAAACTACCATAAACACCATCAACTTTTGTGTTCTATTGAAAAAGGGAAGTCACATAAGTTTGGAGCAAAATTCCTTAAAAACGTGCAGTGGAAATCTTCATCATACATTCATAGTATTACAGTAAGCAATAGCTGTAAATGTCAAATTTGGATTAGCCTTTGATTAGCCATTAAAAACTAGCCAGATTTTGACTTTGTTTCACTATCATATGCCACCGTTCAAAACCATGTTTTAGGAAAAAGTTGTGATTTAAGTATATCATTGCTGTCTCCATATTTTGTCTTTTTCTTCATAAATCATTACTTTAGGTCACACTTTACATCTGTCTGTGGGTTTTGCTAATATTTAACCAATGAAGGTGACTAAACCTCGTAACTCCATTGGATCCTCAAACTGTCAGTCAAATCAATCAAATTACTCCACTCCTCCGTTTGGACTGTCTTTGCTGGTTTGCAATACAAGGGTAAATACAGAACTGGTTCTTTTAAAAAGTAAAGTGTTTTCTTTACTCATGAAACACTATATATAAAGGCTAATGTTTCTTGTATTTGAAGAGCGGAGAAGAGTGTCTCAGTCTAGCATTTGTCATCGAGTCATAGCCATTACTGTCTCAAATAGCATGTCCGTATCAATTTAACTCTTTCCCAGCCATCGATTTTTCGGCAATCCATGTTCCCTTTCGAGGGAACTCGTGCTGCGTCGATGACACTTTGGGAACGCCCCTGAGTGATTGCGTCTGAAGCACTTGTGACAACTAGTCCAATGACGAGGGTGAGCGTCACTGCCCTCGTTTCATTACGGGTGGGGATACACACGATTTATGTGTTGTTTGTTTGGAACGGAGCATGATCTGTCAGCGCTCAAGGGCTATTGCTACTTTCGCTTTACTCGCTGCGTTCCCGCCTGTCACTCGAGGGTGTTCAGGCTCGCGTTCCTCGCAGTGCCGGCCCCGTTGTTGCCGAGGCAGCACGGAAGCTGGTATTGTGGGGTTCGTAAATGGATCTCGCGGAGGGGTTCGAGACAGGTTTTACAACTTCGACTTGGGTGATGCCCCAAGATCACAGGTGCTCTTGTCTTAGTTGTGCTCTCAGTATTCAGTATTATTCTCTAATCGGTTGCATATTATGTCGTGTTTCAGAGTTAAAAGTTACTTTGAGCAGTTAACTAATGGTATTTTAATGGTTTTGGTCTGTATTCGAACTATGAGTTAATGGATGATCATGATGCACATGTGATATGGGCAGATGAGGCCTATCTGTGTACTGTCCCTGTTCGCATCGAAAAACAATTGCGAGCAGGAACTGGCGAGCCATGCCCATATAAGGGCCGAGCTTTGTGGATCAAGGAATGAACGGAGTGGTAGGATTGTGCATATGTTTTACCTCTCTTTCTGACTGAACTGTGTTGCTCAGAACTCAATTGCGGTAGAAGGATCTCGTGCAAGCAGCATTGAACTGGAACTGCGATTTAGTGAAATCCTAATTCATATTGAGACCGCTATTGTGAGCAATAAATTTGATTTATTGTAATTTATGTAAAAACTAACAAAAAACTATGTAAATGGCGCTCTGTGGCGCAGCAGGATTTTGAACACGGTCCTGAGCCGCCGCGGACAGACGCCGAAAGGCGCTGCCGGTGTGTGTACTCTCATAGAGAATAATGTGTTCAAATTAAAAAGACGTGGCGCTGCGCGGCGCACCGCCGAGCTGCGCGTCCGGTGTGCGACCCCCTTAAGGGTCAATTAACTTTATTAGCTTAAATCTAAATAACTCTCAAAAAAGAGAGAAACAATTAATAATAGTTACAAACTAAGTAGGAAATATAAATCTTTATAAATAAGGGTCATAAAAAGGTAACATTTATTTTGTTTGGAACAAGTCTTTACTGCTATACTGGTCATTATTTTCCTTTGTGTTATGTGGTGATGATGTTTTGAATTTCACTACTTTATTTTATTTATTTTTATTTATAATTGTCTTACCTGTTTCTAACGCAGCCAGTGTTGTCACCATTTCCTTCTCCCCTTGTTGTTGACACCGTCTCTTGAGCGAGTCTAATCTTCTGGTCACTGGTCCAGATCTAGAAACGATGCACTCCCTTCACGCTCATTTCCATATTTCACTGTTTGAGAGTGAGGGTTGCACTCTCGCCGCGACGCTCGTTACACATATGATTACATATGCTATCACTTGTTCCTGCTTCTTCTTCCCATTGTTTTGATCAGGAGATTCAGTACTCTTTCAGAAGATGTGTAATAGCGCCCCCTACCGCATAACAGTGAAAACACGAAAACCCTGTCAATGGCTGGGAAAAATAACACGAAAAGCCCTGTCAATGGGTGGGAAAAATAATTTTTTTTTTTTTTTTTTGGTAGATACAAGGTTTCCGTTCGACAGCAACGACATGGCAGTCAAGTCTTATAAAAAAAGTTTTCAAATTCACTCAATTCAAGTTGTTATCGTTGTTTTCTCTTTGAACTATAATCATACTCTAAAGCGCTAACAACTGCAATTTCCTTCTTATCAATAAAACTAATGAAACTGCAATGATCGACCAAGATGGCCTTGCTAAACTATCCGCCAGATAAGCTTTCTACATCTGACTTCTAACTTAATTAAATCAGATGACTGCCTTTCTGGGTGGAAGCTTCAAATGTTTAAATTACACGAGTAAGTAAGCAAGATTAATTAATATGATAATCAAAAAGGTGAATGTGCCCCACTGTTTGCACAAGTTTAGCAACTTCCCCCAAATGAAAGCAGGTATTGTGTATCTATATTTCTGCAGGGATGGACTAATTAACTAAATTAAAGTATGCTAAATTAATTTCGCCTCCAGGACTGTTTTGGGCTAGCACTAATGCAAATGAGACAATAAAAGCATGATATAGTTCTTTGTGCATTAACAATCATGTCACACTATTCCGCAAACAAACCTCTATCTCACAAAAAACAAGTTGCTTAAGATTTTGCTAGGTAGTTTCAGAAAACAAATTTATTCTGAAATAAAGATTGATACATCACTGCTCTTTTGTGGCATAAAAAAAAAAAAAAAAAACCTGCATTAAAAAAGAGAGGCAGTTGTGTGCAGTTTACTCGTTGTTTGCATCTCCATCCATGCATGTTAATGAATATATTCATAATATTGAATTTATTATGTTTTAAATGTAACATCTTTTGATTAGCTAATTGATAATTACATTTTTGTGCAGGTTTAATACTTAAATCAACACAATCAACAATCAAAATTTAATTTAGAGACTTTTATCTGCATCACCAAAATGCATCTCTCATGTATTTATTTATTTGTGTAGGCATGTATGTTTGTTTGTTCAAATCTGCACCTCCAAATTGATTAAAGCTGCATAAAATATCATACATTTAGTACATCCTTTGTTTTAATTAATTAATTAATTCATTCATTACATTTATATAGCGCTTTTCTCAGCACTCAAAGCACTTTACATAGAAGGGGGGAATCTCCTCAACCACCACCAATGTGCAGCATCCACTTGGATGATGCGACGGCAGCCAGATTGCGCCAGAACGCCCACCACACACCAGCTTACTGGTGGAGAGGAGACAGTGATGAAGCCAATCAGTATATGAGGATGATTAGGAGACCATGATGGACAGAGGCCACTGGGCAAATTTGTCCAGGATGCCGGGGTTACACCCCTACTCTTTCGAAAGACATCCTGGGATTGTTAATGACCACAGATCTTTTTTAATGATTTAAAAGATATAGGGCCCTATTTTAACGATCTGAAACGCAAGTAACTTTGTGGGCGGATCTCTTGCGCCCTACGCAAATCTAAAATGGGTTGTTCTGAAGTAGATTCATTATTCATAGGTGTGGTTTGGGCGTAACGTGAAATAAACCAATCAGAGCGTCATCTCACATTCCCTTTAAAAGCAGGCGTGCTTGTTCCATGGCGAATTGCTATTATAACGGCGGATTTGCCAGGCGCACGCCAGGAGCGGTTCACAGCCGAGGAGACCGACGTTCTCGTCAGGGCGTAAAACACAGAGAAGTGACATTGGGGATGGAGAAACCCACCCAAATTAGCTTCTGTTAAGCAGGCGTATAATAATTTGGGTAAATGTGAAAGCTAGATTTATGCTTATTTTTCCACATCTTCATGGAGACCACAATGATTTCCCTCATGTGGAATATTTTTCCTTGTAACTATGTATGGTTTGCAAAAAATGGCAACTGTTGCATCTGTGTGTAGATGAGATAAGCAAAGTGTATGCACGTTGTGCACACGCTACATTATGGCCAAGTATGGCCCTTAAAATAGCATCTGAATAACGTGCCACTGACTTTAGACGAGGTTTTTCCGGGTCAGTGGCGGAATTGTTTTCTGAACTGCAAAATAGCACCAGGGAACGTTTGCGCCGGAACACGCCTCCTCTTTGCGCTGAACCGCCCCCGGGAGCGCAAGTTCCTTTCCTAACTTACCAACGTGCGTCTGTGGAGGGAAAAGTCTGCTGTGTGTCGGGTGCAAAATAGGAATGATACATGCAGTGTACAAAGTCAATTGCACTGGGTGATCTTAAGATCCATGATGGAATTTTAGCAAATGACAAAATAAAGCTTTTTTCTTCTTTTCTTTATATAATAAAGAATAATTAGATGCTGGGACAATATTTTAAAAAAAAATAGATAGAATAATCTAGTATATTATCGTATGAATTCCATTCAGTAGTTCAAGCAAGATAATATCTAAATATCTAAAGCTGAGGATTTGACAGAATCCTCAGAACTGAGGTGAGAAAGTCATTTCAGTGTTTCGGTGGTCCGGGATAAAAGTCACTGCAGCGATGTTTCCTTATAAGACTGCCCCGCGAACATCGATTCCGAGTTCAGAGGATCTGAAAAAATAAGGGTGAAACCTGTCATCTTTCTTTTTTCAGAGTTGCTGCAAAGCCTGACACATTTATATCTGTCGAGTTCCCAGTGAAAGGGAAGTTTTGTCATATAAGAAAGTTTATAGTGTTCCATATCTACAGTTTTTCAGCATGTCAGCCGCAGATGACTGAGTAAACAAAAAGAAAACCATTTAAAATTGTGTTTAACCTTTAAAAGTTGTTTGAAACTGGTAGTTGTAGAGGCAAACTACGCTCTAAATTAAGGCTCTGCATTCCTCTGAGAGTAAATAAGTTGCCCACATGCATAAAAATACAAGCATTAACATTTGGAGTTAAGTCGCAGCTCAACAGGCCACCCAGAAGAGCTGTTGATGAGCGCCAGTATTAATGCTAATAGCTGATATTTTGTGATGATGGCACTCCATCAAAGTCAATTCAGCTGCAGATCTGAAGTGGTGCTTTAGTCTCATTTCCATGCTTCATTTATCAGCAATTAACATAATCCATGCATGGACTTTCACCAGCCGATTATTTGCAGAATCATTTGGACATGTTTGTTAAGGGTCAGTTTATTTAAACATTTAATTTTAAACTGATTTTGAACGCCTTTCAATATCCCATTCAAGCGAGTACATGAATGAAAAATTTGGCTTGGTTACAGATATTTTAATAGCTAAGTAGTTAGTATTAGTCAAAACTTGTCCACAGAAAGATCTCATTCACCTAATGTCAGCATGGATCGGCATTAACAACCCATTTCACTTCCATATTTACTGTGCAATATTAGCTATTTGATTACTGGTTAACATTAACCAATATCTTACACAGCCTTGATGATGTCAGCAAAAATGGAAAGTTGTTTTATAGGCGAAGCAACAATGAAGAAAAACATTTTTTAAATGTACACTGATGTGTTAAGCATAACAATACCAGAAAAGTAAGACAGTATAAGGGGCCAATTTGTATTTATTGTGAACTTTAATGTAATAAAGTGATCATGATATTAATAAAAAGGGAAGCAGAGAAAGTTTGTCATGTATTCTAAAGCAAATCTTTTTGCTCTTTCATGTCACATACACATAATAAAAATATATAATGGAACAAAGACACTGAACTGCCTCTGTTTGCCTGCATGATGATGAGACGGCAAGTTGAGCAAACTAACAGCAGCTTCAAACAGTAATCTCAGTTGTTCCATTTTCCGCCAGCCTGTAAATCTGACATTTGAGCATATAAATAAACCTGCTCTCCAAGACAAAGAAAAGGCCATAGCGAGTTATTGTCTACAGAGGTGTAATATAAATAACAGTGCATTTTGTCAGCAGGATATTGTCAAAGAAAATAGAAATGTCATTTTGAAGTCATAAAAAACAAAGCTGTATTGCTCTATTTGTGTTGTTTTATGAGTTTATGAGTTTTTGCGGGCAACTAATATTGCTTCAGTAAAATTGCAGGCGAAGTAACGTTTTACCCCCCCCACTGTAAGCAACAAAATGATAACTAGCAAAGTAATTACAGGCTTAAACTGTCCATCATTTGGCAGTATCGTTGCAATGCCAACAGATCTGTTTGTAAGCAAGAAGCAGACAGCTTGTGTCCCACATGGTATGCAAATCGTTTGTGTCTCCGACCAAAACAACTGTTATTACACTTGACCTTTACAGTAAATTGCTGTAGGGTTCTGTTTGTGACAACCATGGCTTACCATTGGCTGTGTCCTGCTCTGTTTATATGGCATGAGTGCCTCCTAAATTTGGATGATGTCAAGGATGTGGTCTGACATCTGCAGCTTTTCTGAAAACATACCCACCACATTGATAAAAGTTTACTGGTTCACGGAAATGGTTGAAACCTCCTGAGCATGTAAATGACTCCTTCAATTGTTGTAATTGTCAACAAGCCTGTTAATATAAGATGCACAGACAGTAATACACCTGCTTTAAAATCAAAAGGTTGTGTGCACTGGATGTGTGCATCTCTAAATCCATTGAAACAAACTACCTATGCATGTGATATAATTATATCTGTGATCGGACTTCCGTAATTGATTTAATTCTTTTTATTTTGTCACAACATCCTAATTTCTCATTTGGAGCATTAAAGGTACTGAGATGGAGTGGTTCAGATCTTATCTGTCTGATCTTCTTCTGTCCACCTTGGGGATTTGTGTCCTCCTTTCTCGTGTGGAGTTCCTCAGGGCTCCATTCTTGGACCTATCCCGTTCTCCTTATACATGCTTCCCTTAGTCCAGGTGATATGTGAAAATTATGTTCACTTTTTCATAAAAGCATGAAAATTGGTACACATATACAGTTTGGGGCCCTAAACATTTTCAGAAACGCCTTGTGGCAACCATTTTGCTTTCCGCCATAACTGAATTATGTATTTTGTATTATATCTCCTGAACCAAACATGATAACATGGAAAATGTGATATCTACCCCTATGTTTTGATGGTCAATGATTACAATGCCTGTTCAGGTAATAGTTAATGGTGAATTCAGTGATGTTGTGAGAAGGATTACAATGAAATCGCAGTATCTGAGAATATCATCTGAGCTGGGGCCACACTAAAAGATTTTTAAAATCTTATAATATTTTCAAAATGTGAGAGACCACAAACATGATGATAAAAAAAAATCATAAATGGATAATTCTTGTGTTCCTCTAGTGTGTGGAGTGCTGCGATGTGATCAGGAAAGCACACCACACACTAACATATTCCATTCACAGACAACAGAGTCCCACCTGTGAACACAGGAAAATCTCGTAAAATATCTCGCAGAAAACGTGACTTTAAAGTAAACAAACATGGTGGACGAATGGCAAGAAGAAATGGTTCTTATTGTGTATGGACTGCTTTTTAAGCCAGGGACACATCCAGTTGGTGGTCGGCCGTCAGGCAGTTTTTTGAGTGTCGGACGACTTCGTTTTTCCGTTGTGTTCCACACCGTTGGCTCTAGTCAACACAGTTGGCTTTCATTAGTGCTCGTTCTTTGGCGTGAGTTGGGTGTGTTCCTACCCTTATAGAAAAAAATTAAAATGTTAGATGAAATCGTGGAGATGATGTGAACATGAACTTTACATGTTACATCATGAGCTGGAGGTCAGTCTTCCGTCAGCTCGCTTTCTGATTGGGAATTGTTTAGTTTCACGTGATAATCGCCAGATCTTGCACACGTTTGTCCTCGGGGTTCCCCCCACACAACAGGATTTCTCATTTTATTCGAGATCGGTTCAGTCGGTTAGTGTTGGTGGTATGGTTCTGTTCATGCATCTATGCCTGAGCAGCAAGTCAAACCCCCATGGAGTACAGAACAGAACCAGTTTATGCATACAAAATTTCAATTCATTCAACAAGCTCCCTCTTTTAAAACAGCTCCGATAAGAGGACAGATCAAGACAACACTCAGTGAAAAATTACTGTGCACTGTTTTTCAGACTCTATATTGCCTGTCAGACCCGTGATGGGAACCTAGAAAACTTCTTCAAAAACGAAAATCAGCCTAGCCTCCATCACTCTCACTTCACGGTGGACTACGCCTGGGAAACAAGGCTGATCTGCCTGGAAAACACTATAGCAGTGCCCTAGACCAGGGGTTCCCAAACTTTCCATTCCAGGACCCACCTAGACAAGAATAATCTATCTCAAGACTTACCAAAAATAATTTTAAAGCATGAATGTGGGATGGGAGGCGTTAGTTCTCTTGTCTTTTTCCTTGTCATAGTATGAATGACATATAAGTTTAATTGCAATACAAACTTTTGGTACATGATCAAACATTTTGAGAATTAAAATAGCAGCCTAATGGCTGTTGAAATAATGTGAAGAATACTGAGTAGTTTTTGTCTGTGGCTTCAACTGATTTACCAGACAGGGCAGAACAAATGTAAAGAAATGTTTTTTTTTCTTTTTTTTTTTTTTTTTGAAAAAGGTGGAATTTGAGCAAACAAAAAGGTCTGATATGACAAAAAATCTGAATATAAAAAATAAAAAAATTTATAGATTAACATTTTTATTTGACAGTGGGCCCAGGACCTAGAATTTCAATATTAACCCTCTGTGGTCGGCGGTCGAGACTCAGAGACTCAAATAGTCTCAAAGAATACTCTGTTGATTTTGATCTTACACCTGTTAAATGTCTTCTTTTACTTGTGTACACTCATAGTAAAAACAAAATGTTGTGTTTTTCGTAAAATAAAGAAAATAAACATGATGTAATGTACGATCGGAGACCATTGTGCTCAACTCTTCCACAGGCAAGCCGTCCATCCTTGAACTCTTAAGTTGTGGCTGTAAGAAAGGCTGCCGGGGGCATTGCAAATGCAAAAAAAAACAACACCAAAAAAACAGTGTCAGTGTGGAGGAGACTGTGAAGGAGACATTCAACAACAACAAAACAAAAAAAAAGTGTTTCTGAAATAGATTTAAAGTAAATCTTTGTGTTTGACACATTCTTTTTAAGCTATGTTGCTAAGATCATATTGAATATTCTACTCTTTACAGTCACTGTATTATCAAGGTTAATGAACAAAAGGATCAAGCTTTTAAACTCTACACATCATGCATGCAACAGACATGATATTATAAAGTCTAGCCTATGTTCTCAGATACTGTGATTCCTTCTCACGTCCCTGAATTCACCATTAACTAATCACCTGAACAGTTTATGATGTTTTATATGGTAGCGTTGTAATCCATGACCATCAACACATAGGGGTAGACATCATATTTTCTGTTTTATCATGTTTGATTCAGGAGATATGATACAAAATACACAATTTGGTTATTATATGGACATGCATATAAATAATATAATGGCATATGGACTACCATGCATGCCTTCTTGTGAACCTTGTCAAGTTGGGAATTGTGAGAATCACTATAACCTCAATGGGAGGAAGAGTGTGACGACTAATGGTGAATCTAGTGAAGGTCACAGTGCAAAAAAGTATAAAAAATAAACCAGAATAAGAGGAAACAACTGAAGAAAATAGAAAAAGATATGTATAAATAAGAAAAGAATGCAAAAAACAAAACAAAACGCATTATAAAATATTCAAAAAATATTTAAAAAAATGAAACACAAAAAAATACAATGGGTTAGCGGTACTGAGCCTTCACGTGGCAGCCCTGTTTTGACTAATTTTATAGTACCACACAGTTCTAATGAATTTATTCTTTATTGGAATCAAAATAATGATTATGAACCACAGAAACCACCAACACTAGGAAAAACGATATGATAAAGGAGAAATATGCAATTACTTAAGGGAAATTGTGTTTCTTTTTCGCATAAATATGCTAATGTAACCAATTGCTTTAATATATAATTGTACTTGTAATCACTTATTTAATTAGAATATTACATGGCCAAAACGGGTATCAGGACCTGACGGCCGCCATTTTGAAAATGAGGCCTTTCTTGGAGTCAAACTTTGGTAAACTTTTAGTATGTTTTTAAGTACATCTGATACTACTGTAAACCACTGAGAAACCTTTTGTTAGAATTTTTTTGGGGTCAAGCCATAATTGCAGCTGACTAGTAAAATGGCTACCATGGTTACAAGAGACGGTTTTGCGATGGCTCCATTTCTGAAAATGTCCAGGGCCCCAAACTGTACAAGATTCCGAAGTTTCAGCTTTTATGAAAAAGTGAACATATCACCCCACATTTTGCACTTATCGCCTGGACTATAGGGTCATTTTTTTTAGGAAATGATCGTGTTTCATTGTTATGCAGATGATACACAACTCTATCTACTTTTGAAAAGAAAAGATGCTAACTCCATAAAACCATTGTTGGACTGTCTTGAGGATATCAAAGCCTGTATAAGTTGGAGGTATTTGGACCCGTCGGTGCCTGTGGGTCCCCTTAAATGGGTCCTATAAAAACAAATTTGAGGCCCAATGTAAAAAATAAATTTTTTTCCAGTTGAGGCAATTATTTAAAGTCAATTCTTTTCTGTCTTGATTTTTTTCTATCTATGATTTTAAAAGGGTAATACTGTACATGTTTTTTATCTCGACCCGTCTTGAATGGCCTTTATGTAGGTATTAGCCAACCCTCCCTAACACGTTTGCAGATGATACAGAATGCTGTTCCTTGTCTGTGAACATGAACGTGCAAGAGATAACAAATTACACCAATTGGCCTCAATTCACTGGCTTCCTGTTCATTTTAGAATTGACCATGCTTTTGCAATCGCAGCCCCAAAACCCAAAACAATAATTTGCCTCTACATGTTAGGCAGACCCAAACACTTTTTGCTTTTAAAAGCAAAAAGCTTTTAAGGGGTTGTGTGGTTTTTTTATGATTTGTTCTTATTTCATGTTTTGTTACTTTATATTCTGATTATGTTTGAACAGCACTTTGGTAAACACTTGTTGTTTTTAAAAGTGCTCTATAAATAAACTTTGAGTTGAGTTGTTGTTTTCCCAAGATATTGGCAAAAAGGTGTAAAAAAGTAAGGTGTACTAGAAAGTGCTAAGAGAAATGTAGCTTTTCAGTATTTTGACAAAGGTAGGGCAAAAAAAAATGAACCTTTTAGGAATTTTGCAAAAGGCCCAAAAAAAAATAGGAAACGTGTAATTAAAAAGTATTATATCACATAACCGACATTACCATTTGATGGGATTTGATTTCTGAGCAGCAGTATTTGATCAATGGCTTTTTAAAGTAAAAAAATAAAATAAAATAAAAAAAATTCACGTCTCTAAAAAAGTATTTCGGCAAAACAAGCCTTGCCCTTTGACATTGACTGGTGTTGAGAAAATGAACAGCAGTGTACTCTGTATTTATAAAAAATAAATAAATGTTTTAGTACTTTATTTTATCAGTAGGTGGCACTGTGCCTAAACGGTTCAAGTGAAATCTGGGCATGGTGGCAAACAATGTCTACCAAGGCTGTCTTCGAAATCGCCCCCTGTACCCTTATATAGTGTACTATTTGAGGGGACAACCATTTGTCTGTCTGCTTTGCCTCTCCCCAATAAATATATTAATGGGCTTGAGCTCTGCCAGCATGTCTCTTCTAAAGGTAGCTGGTCTTCTTTTCTTCCCTCTGCATATAATGTGCCCAGTCCACTTCCTCCCCTGGATGGTGTTTACAATGGTTTGTTCGGTGCCAGAGTTCCTGATTTGAAATGTGCTCTGGCCACCTAACATGCAGTATTTGTTGTTGGCAGGTGTTGTTGAAGACATGCAGCTTGTGGTCCAGGCTCTTGGTGTGTCTCCAGGTTTCTCCCCTGTACAGCAGTACCAACTTTTGTGTCTAACAGTATCAGTTTGTTGTGATGGCTGAGACTAATTTTCCTCCACACTGGCTGCAGGATGCTGAAGGCATGGTGAGCTTTAGTGATTCTGGACCGCACCTCTTCATCTGTTTCCCCTGTAAGGTTGATGAACTGGTTCACATTCTCGATTGACTGGCCACCTTTGGTCCATATCCTCCAGATTGTGGTCTATGTCAAAAGCCTTTTTGAAGTCCACAAAGTAGATGCACAGTGGGGACTTTCACTCCAGTGACTGGTTAAAAATGACAAGTAGGGTCATTATCTGGTCTGAATATTATCTCGACTCAGAATCCTGCTTGCTCTTCTCTCAGCTTGGCATCAACGGACACCTTAATCCTATCCAGTATCACTCTGGTGAAACCTTGCTTGGGAAGAACAGGAGTTGGATTCCTCTCCAGTTCTGACAGTGACAGTCACTGTGGTTATCTTTTTTGGGAATCTTGATTATATATCTTAAGCAGATTATGTCTGCTGTAGTTCCAAGGTCTGATTTCAGGGCTTCTGGTGAAATGTTGTTGGGTCCAGGTGCTTTCCCACTCTTGATCTTCTGGGTAGCTTTCTTTATTTCTTCTTTGGTGATGGGGCCCAGATTCACACCCAGGTCCACCTTCTCTTTGATCACTGATGGCCATTCAACTTGGCTGAGAACTTTCATTTGTGACTTTTGAGCAATTGGTGGCGCTATATAGTTTGAGTGTCAGAGCCCAATAAGTATGACACATTTCACCAAGAGTTTACTGTTTTTTTTCCCATGTGGAGTTAAACAGGAGGTAAATAGTACGTAAATATTTACAGTACTCTTGAATTCTGTGCTCTCACCTGTAGATTCATCTAGACGCTCATTGTTTCGTTCCTGAGGCTAAATTAGTGTGTTGTTGTTTATCTAAAATATTCTGATAATGAACACTTTTTATTGCACAAATCCTTGATCCTCAGTGCGAACATAAAACTGCAGCAGTTTATTATTCATAACCATATGCGGCAAAACCTGCTGGCCTCTTAAAATCTAAGACCCGTTCAGCATCTCAAGAGGAACTATTTTATTATCTTTGCATTGCAAGCTTGGAGGTCTCTGCAAAAGGGAAACTGCAGTGATTTAACACTGTGCCCCCAAACAGTCTGGAAACAGTTGTTCACCACATAAGAGTGAAAACAAATGTAATTCAATTTGGAAAGAGATAACAGGTTGATTTATAATTGTTCCAAACACTGGGTCACACTGGTAATTCGCTCAGTCTTAAAAACTGAATAATGGCTTCAAAGAGAATGAAACATCTAAAGAGCATGATTATGTTTTTAGACAATGAATAATCTTAGGATAAATTGTTCTCCAAGAAAATCCTTGGCATAACAATGTTGTCCTGCTCTCCGATTGGTTACCTTGTCCACAGCAGCCCAACTGAATGTTAAAAAGTGAAAAATGTCATTTTAAACAGTGGGCTGTGTTTTCAAAGGCCAAGAGAGGCCAGTGTTATAAGCGGGCGCTACAAAAAGGCGCCTCACATGACTGCCTAATCCTCAACATTCATACAAAAAATGTGTGTTGCTCCTCAAGGCAATTATGCATATGCATGAATGCCCAAGGCAAAATGTAGCTTTCTTCCATGTAGAAAAGCCAATGAATGCGGACCAGATTTTCTCATATAGTGAAGTTTTATTTTATTTTTTGATCTCCAGTGGTTGCTGAATAACAAATTAATAATACTCACAGTGAAAAATTGTAGCGCTGCCCTTGACATTTAACATGCTGTTGTATTTGAATATGCTGGAATAGTCAGAACTGTTCATAATTTAATAAATACTGTAATCACCTTCTAAGAATAGACAGTCATGTGAAAAAGAAAGAACACCATGTTGAAAAATCATCTGGTTTGTTAGCATGTCTTAAACTTAAAGTTGCAGTTCGTAACTATTTTGGGTTAAAAATGATCCAAAATATTTTTCTGAGCAGGTACATAACCAGCCAGTGTTCAAAACGATCTGCTTGCCTTAGCTTGATTCAAAACAGTAAGCTTGTAATAATGTTTTTAATTCCAGTGGTACTGGTGGATTTCCGCGGGGAATTCGAGCATGTCTTTGCGTTATTACGTCGCTGTCACGTGTCAGTGTTTGTTTGGACTTTCAGTTTGAGTTTTGATTGGTTCCTGTTCTCCTTTGTTCTTTTCCCGCCACTCCTTCGTATCCATGGTTACTGTCATTATCAGTTCAGTTTTGTCACCTGTTTAGTCATCATCGTCATTTTTATCACCTGTGTTTTGTTAATCAGTGTTCATCTGTGTTTGTATTTAAGTTCCATCTGTTCAGTCAGTCTTTGGCTGATCTACATTGTATTAAGTGTGTGTGAATCCTCTGCCCGTCTTCTTTGTACCTGTATGATTTATATTGTGGGAGTAAAAGTTTGCTTGGAACAAAAGACTTCGGACTTTGGAGTGGCTACAGAGAAAAAGAGGCAAAGTATAATTTGCACGGTTGAAATTATATGATAAGCGATCGTTAGATTTAATCAGCGTGATTTACTGCAATGCTTTTTTTTCCCTTAGTTGGTCAGAAAAAAAGTGGATGTTACTTGTTCAGATGACATTATTTTGTTGGTCATACTTCCAAAAAGTAGAATCTGTGATTGTGAATGCCAGTATCCACACCGGCGCGGTGACTGACAGCCGCACATTCTCCTCAAAACATTGGATTCATCCGCGCTGTGCCGTGCCGAGGCACAACCCACGTCAAGTTGATAATTCCGCAAATAATTGCAATTGCAAGTTTCGGACAGCGATGGCGACAAAGAGGAAAAACTATGGACTGCAGCTTTAAGTAAATACAACCTCAGATTAACAAAACACATGTCATATTACACCGTTATTATTTATTTAACAAAAATAAAGCCAAAATAGAAAAGCCACAAACTATGTACACCCTATGATTCAGCTGCTTGTAGAGCCACTTTTAGCAGCAATTACTTGTATTAATAATTTTCTATATGACTTTCTTAGTCTCTCACATCGGTATGGAGGAATTTTGGCTCTTCTTTACAATGTTGTTTCAGTTCATTGAGCTTTGCAGGCATTTGTTAATGCACACCTCTCTTCAGGTCCTGCCACAGCATTTCAACTGGGTTGTGGTTTGGACTTTACAACACCTTGATTCTTGTCCTTTTCAGCCATTCTGTTGTAGATTTGCTGGTGTGCTTGTGATAATTTTCCTGTTGAATGACTCAATTTCGGCCAAGCATTAGCTGTCGGACAGATGGCCTCAAATTTTACTCTAGAATACTTTGGCATACAGAGGAGTTCATGGTCGACTCAATGACTGCAAGTTGCCCAAGCCCTGTGGCTGCAAAACAAGCCCAAATCATCACCCATCCACCAGCGTGATGGACAGTGGGTATGAGTTGTTTAGTTTTCGCCTAACTTGGCACTGTGCATTAGGCCTAAGCCGTGCTGCCATGTTCTTTTTAGAGAGAACACGCTTTCTCATGGCAACCCTTCCAAACAGCCATACTTGTCCAGTCTTTTTCTAATTTTACTGCCATGAACTTTACCATTTAACATACCAACTGAGGCCTGTAGAGTCTGAGATGTAGCTCTTGGGTTTTTTGCAGTTTCTCTGAGAATTACACAGTCTGACCTCGGGGTGAATTTTCTGGGCCGTCCATTCCTGGGAAGATTGGCAGCTGTCTAGAATGTTTTCCACTTGTGAATAATCTTCCTCACTGTAGAATGATGGACTTCATATTGTTTGGAAAATGGCTGAATAACCCTTCCCAAATTGGTGGCAGCAACAATTGCTTCTCTAAGATCATTGCTGATGTCCTTCCTCTTTGGCATTGTGTCAACGCACACCTGAATGCTCCAGATCAGCAAACAGCAAAACTTCTGCTTTTATAGAGCTGATCAAACTTGCTGATGACCAATTAATCAAAGGCTTTTGATTAGCAGCGTATGACCACTACTTACCCACTTAATTCCTATGGAAACAGTAAGGGTCTTTCGTTTGTCACCCATGGCTTCTCCATTTTAACCTAGTTTCTGTTAAATAAATAACGACACGGTGTAATATGTAAAGTTTTGTTGTTCTGAGGTTATATTTACCTAATTTTAAGATCTGCCAAGGACCAGATTATTTGTTTGTTTTGTATTATATCCTGATATGTAAAACCATATATTTCATTAGGGTGTCCTTTCTTTTTCACGACTAGTTAGGGTTTGGGATAGTTTTGTCTAAAGTACTGGTACTTTGGTATGAGGTTGATATTGAAATTGTGAAATTGTCTTTCTGCAGTCTTGCTTCAGTATACCAAGTTCTGTGAAGTGGACCTCTGTCAAGTTTAACTTTCTTACAAGAGAGATATCATTTTTAGACAGAAATGACCAAGACTCAGAACCCACAAACTTTTTTCCCCAAAGTGCCATCCAGCCTGCTGAGAAAAACAACATCTCCAACGGAGAAAAGGTTACTAAGAACTGTATTTAAGGCCAGAGGGACTAACATGCCTTCATCCATCAGAGCAATGCAAGGTGTCACACTGGAGATGGTCAGTATGTACCTTTATCTCCCACCTCCTCTGGTTCACTCTGTGCTTTTCTCACTCTGATGATGTGTTCTTCTCCTGTGTTCTGCAGTTCTTCAGCAGCGGGACATTGCAGGAAAAAAAAGTGATAATAGCTAGAGAAGTGGAAACTCGGAAATACCTTTCAACTGAGTTTTTCTGTTGTTGTTGTTTTTAATAGTCTTTTATTAGTGATAAATCCAGCAAACACTGAGTGAAATGAGCTCAAATTAAAAGTATTTTCTATATTAGGCTTATTCCAAATGTTTAGAAATTCACACTGTATTTCATTAAATTAAATAATAAAAGGGTAAATGACAGTGATGTTTTTTTTTTTTTTATGTAAGTATCAGTTTATTAAAAAAGAGCCCAGAAAAAATAGATGCTTTATAACACAAAACATTGTTACACTGTTTGTAACAAATATAATGAGGGAAATTGTTAACATAGTGTAACCTTGCAATAATAATTACAATAGAGTCTGCATGCATATTTCCACAGCTTTAATATAGCACAGATCATATGACCTCACATTTAGCCACAAGTGTCACGTCTTATTTAAAAGTTTGGACTGTTAAATAACTGGCCAAATATATTTCTACAATTCCTTTGATTACAGCAATAATTCAGCTGGTTACAATCATATGCACAAAATGTACAACGTATTAAATGTGCAAAAAAATGCTTGACTACATTTTGTAAAAAAACAAAAAAAAAACATTCCTCATATATTTATTGTTAATGACAGACCCCATTAATTCACTCAAGTGGCAGTGCACAGATTAATGTGACTATACTGAGAATAAAACATGCATTTACACACTCTGTCATTCTGTATTAACTCACTGTTGCCCTGTCTAGGGCGCATGGTTATTTGTGACTACAAAATATTTGTATTTGAAAGATATCACATTCAAATGCGGTGGCTGTACAATCAATACCCGTCTGAACCATGGAGAATAATTTTTAATTTAAGAAAGAAAAAAAAATCAGTCACTTTTTCAATGCAAGTGTATATTATCTTCTTAAAGTTATTGAAAACAGATAAAAGTTTAAACCCAAGGGCATTGTTTGTTACGGACCCATGGAGACAGAAAATGTATGACTGCTTTCAAATTTAATCAATCTTCTTATATTTCTGCATCCTCTTATCTCTTAAAGCGTTTCCCTTGAATTAAACTGAAAATGAGTTCATGGCAGTCTTACAACAGAGTTCTTTCTAGGCCACATAATGGTGTTTAAAAAGATTTGAGGTGCCAACTGTCTGCACTTAAGCCTGAATATAGACTGAAATTTCACTTTAGCTCAATTGAACGCTTTCCCATTCTTTGTAAATAAATAGCATCCAGATGGGATGTATTTTCTTCCTTTAAAAAAAATGGGGTTTATAAATCTCTGACCTCAATATCCATTGATGTATAGGAGAAAAGCAACTTGAGTCAATGATTTTGCTTTTTGACTTTGCTTTAACAGAGCATTTTAATTAACTAATCATCCAGTTTATATGTATTAAGATAGATTTACTCTGTCAGTCATCATGTTTCGAGGTGCCAAAACCCACAAAACTCTAAATTTCAATTAATCCCAGAGCACATACAGTAGAAGTGGCCACAGCTAAACCTGGCAAGAGACCTGCCTTACTTTCCCAGCCAAAAATGCTCATAACGGCCTCGAACCCTACACTTAGTTTAATTGAAAAATTAGAGAGCAGTCCTGTTTTTCAAATGCATTCAAATAATGTTCTTCCTTATGAGTTCCCTTTGTACGACCACTGCTTGCACACATGGTTTTACTCGTAAAACATGGCTAACAGAGGATAGCACATGACTCTTATTGAGGGTTTGGTGTGACATTTAAGATGTGCATGTGTAGGATCCTGACCTCCGTCCCTGCCACCCACAACCACAGCATCATTGCATTTAAGGAGGTCTGTAATATCCGGGAATTTTCCGGGTACCAAAAGCTATCCATGAGCACTTGGATACATATGATTGGTAGATGCGTGACGGAGTGCTGATGGATGGATGGATGGATGGATGTAAGAATGAATGGATGGATGGATGGATGGATGGATGGATGGATGGATGGATGGAAGAATGAATGGATGGATGGATGGATGGATGGATGGATGGTGTCACGGTTCATGAATTCACTGTCTCTCTTTCTGCCTGTATGTCAGTGTGTGTGTGAGGGTGATTGCCAATCACCGTAATTATTCAGCGCCAGCTGTTGCCTATCAGCCACGCCTATATATGTTCATTACTTGGTGTCTTGTGTTGTCAGATCGTTGGGAGAATTCCCGGTGTCCTGTCTTGCTTCATGTTCTCCTTACTACCTTGCCTGTGTTGGTTTATCGTTCCTGTTGTTCTGCATTCTGCCCTGGGATTACTGTTCATCTGGAGTTTATTGCTGAGTCAAATATTTGTTAGTTTTCTCAACCAAGTTTTTCTTAAAAAGATATCTTTTTTATTTGTTTCACTTAAAGCGTAACTCTCGCCAAAATGCAACCTCGGGTCTTTTTGTTCATCTACCCGAGGCAAACTTTCGTTTAAAAGCATAATTAGAATGGAAATGCTACTTTTAAGTTTGACCGTATTTTAGTTTTCGGTGAAATTGCCTTTTTGAACAACTCACTGTAGCTGTTGTTGTTTCCGGCCGCCGGCATTTTGCCAGTCAAAAATAGTAGATCTCCGAATGCAGCGTAACAGGGAGGAGAGTAAAGCTCCTAAAGCTTAGTTCCATATAAATTAACGGATAATTTGTTGTTTTGTCGTTAGTGAAAATCAATGTTGACCTTGTATTTGAAAAAGGATCCTCATATGAGAAATAATACTAAAATTCAGAGTCAGTTTATTCGCATTCGGAGATCGACTATTTTTGACTTACAAAATGCCACAACAACAGCTACAGTGAGTTGTTCAAAATCTTTCTTTTTAGTAAACTCTGTGTACACAAACAATATTCTAATGCTGGAGTTCATGTGTAGAGCCCCTGGTGATACTTCCAGCAAAGTTTCATGTTGTGTCGACCTTCTTAGTGTTTTAAAAATAGCGATTTTGATGCTATCATAGTCGTGCCCCAAGCATTCCCATTCACAAGGCAATTCGACTGAAAACTAAAATACAGTCAAACTTAAAAGTGGCGTTTCCATTCTAATTATCCTTTTAAAGGAAAGTTTGCCTCATGAAGATTAACAAAAAAGATCATAGGTTGCATTTTGGTGAGAGTTACGCTTTAAAATGAAGTGTACATCATACATTTTTCTATTGATTATTGAATATATTAATTACATTTTTACATTTTGTAAAAGCATTCTTCCCCCATGGTCCATAAAATGAAAGTAGAAAAATCAAAGTATAATTTCAATTATAATAATGGCAATGTTATAAACAATATATTTAATTCCATTGCTATTACATGTCAGGCACTCAATGACACACAACCCTGCTTCAAAACAACCTTATTGCATGGAGTCAATGCTACCCAAATAGTCATAGTCACAAGACAAATTCAAGTCAAAGAAGTCTGAGATTGGATTCATATGCTTTGCAAACTTTAGGAAGGGAAGTCAGTCTACTTATAAAAAATGTGGCTCAAGTCTTTGGTAGATCTGATCTTCAAGAGCAGTTTGTATGCATTTATCTCTCCTGCCTGTCCGCCCCCTGCTTTTCAGTTGAGGTTAGGCCTGTGTTTTATCTCGGACCAAACTTTAAATATTTTCAGACACAAGTCTCTTCCTTACTCGTCTTCCTTTCGGCAAACGCATGCCACAGAATGTGTGAAGTTCAGCAGTTGCAGACTTCAAGTCTTTGTATTCCACTAACCTCTTCAAAGATAAATTCTGTCCACATCCGCTTCTGATATTTCCTCATTGTTTGCATGAAATGCATGACCCTCCGAGATCCTAGTTCATCTTAGGGAAAAGCACTGCAGCCCAGTTGGTGTGTCACCAGTAGAAGAACTGTCCCAGCTAAATGTATTCCATTTCATCAAACTGCCAAGCGTGAAGTTGTGCGCTTTAATCATGATGACAGTAAAAAAGGTCTGAGATTCTCCCTTTTTGGCTGCCGGAGATGAAGACATGCAATTAAAACAATGGAGAAAGCCAATTAGTGAGCAGACACCTTCCAGGGTGTGATGACCTTCAGAATTGTACCGAGCAAGAACAATGTACTGAAATGTTCAGAGCACGTAAAAAAAATAAAATAAAAGCGCATCACTATTACTGTTGCTCATAGTTAGCATTATAGTATTGAAAAACCCTAGTAACCATCTAGCAACACCTGGGTAATCACCTAAAATATTCCAGCGAACCCTCAAAAAAATTCTTAGCAACAATCTACAATCCACAATGCTTCAGTAACCACTATAAACTTTACCAACATCCTAGTAACCACCCTTAAAATCCTAGCAACACCCTAGCCACCATCCGAACACGCAGTGACCACCTAGTACCACGCTACCAACCCCCTAGCAACTACCCAGGGCTGCGTTTCTTAAAAGCATTGTGAGCCAAGTTGATCGTAGAGACCATTGGTGGCAATGGTTTCACGATCTACTTAGGTTTACTATGCTTTTGGGAAACGCAGTCCAAGAAATCCTACCGACCACTGAGAAAAACCATAGCAACCACTTAGCATTATAATATAAAAACCCTAGCAAGTACCCAACAGCTGTAAGCCCCCCGGATATTCTACCTTCCAGAAAATGCAACACCTTAGCATTCACCCAGATTACTGTAGCCACCAGCTAGAATACCCTAGCATCTAATAGTACATCAGTGACCATTACCCAGATAATCCTAGCAACACACTAGCAACTATCCAGGAGTTTCTAATGACCCTGAATACCTTGATTAGCTGGTTCAAGTGTGTTTAATTGTGGTTGGAGCTTGCTGGAAGGTGTCACTCCAGGATTAGGATTGGACAACACTGGGCTAGTACTACCCTGCCAACAACCTAGCAACTACCCAGAAAATCCTAGCAACCACCTTGAACACTGTAGCAAACACTAGATCACTCTAGCAACTGGCTAGGAATACTTTAGCAACCATTTTGAAAATCTTAGCAATAACCAGGAAATCTTTCTACACTACACCCTATCAACCATCCATAACAATCTAATGACCATCTAGCCATACATTTCCAATGGTCTATCAATTTACCCTCCGCTGGGAGTTTGATTTACAGGCGATCTGACCAATCATAATGCCAAATACACCATTTTGTCCAACAAACAAACCAGATATTATTAGAGTTAGTAGTTTAAAGTCAGTGGACTTGAACTTGAAAAATGGTGTGTATGTTGAAACAACATACCTTCTGATGTTCATTCATGTTTATTTTGTGCTAAAAGAGTGAAGAGTAAGAGATGATCGATTCACATGCTGCTTAAATTGAGGTGCTACAGAGACCTGTCACGACACATTAAAGAGCCACACAATGGTATTTATTGTTTGAATTTTTTTAATTTATTTTTTTATGAAAATTGAACAACTGAGGTTTTGTTTCATACCAAAAGTAACCTGCTCGGTCTTGCCTTCCGGTGCGTTGTCAGTGTCCTCTTTGCTCCACGATGTAATTTTCACTGCTGTGGCGTGAGAGTGCCATGGCTTGTCGGACAATAGTCACTAAGGGGGGTGGGTCTTTGTGAAGGATCAATTACCCTACTAACTGTGTGGCAATGCCCCAGAATGCATTCAGTCAGAACAGAAAGAAAACACAAGAATCACCTGGTTGAACATCCAGAAAACCACACCATTGTGAGAGTTTTGCACTGGCAAGCATCACTTGCATTTTCTTCAGAAAAGAAAAAAATCTGTTTGATCAATTACAATTTCTATTCTTGGCTTTGTGACAACTCTTTGTAAAATGTCTGTGTAATTAACAAAAACCTTAAACAATACCCTATGAAAGTCGTGAGATAGCTACTCTTTTTACCTTGGCTAATGAATGTCAGCCTATATAGTTAATTATTTTTCCCAATCTAATTGGAAACTTAATTGACAAAGGATTAGCCATGGGAAGGAAATATTGCCTTAGCGGATACGTACAGAAGTTAGTCTGAAAGCAATTCTGTTCTGTGTCAGCCCCTGACAAAGATTTATTTCATATTCTGTGTTAACAAGAATTTAATCTTTTACAGCAGCTTCTCAAGATGGGCTCACCGCTATTAAAAATACTCGTCAAAACTTGATTATTTCCACTAAAGCAGATCAAGGGAAAGATATCACCACGTTCAGACATATCACAAGCCAGAAATTTTCTTCAAAGTTCTTAGACTGATCTATAACGTCAAAAGTGGTGTGATGTTTCATAATGTGTCTGTACATTCACATAAATGATTTGCAGATTATAAAAGCATACAGTACGTGTAGCACATATGGAAAGCAGACTGTGCCGCGCTACCATATGCGCATACGTATGTAGGCCACCCTTTGTGTCCTGTGACTGGTTTGAAATGCACTTAAAGTGTCAACTAACCCTGAAAGAAGTGATTACTAAAGAAAGTTTCATTGCTTGGTCTGGTTGCACTTTCCATAGGGTTGTGTGAGCGTTTTCTAATTTTTTTTGTCTAGAGGTCCACCTGGGATGCTGCAGCTCATTTGGATGAATCTTGGGAACGTCGTGTTTGGCCCACATAAAGAGTCTCTTGTTCCTCCATAGTTTCCTCACTGTTCTTTTGAAATATGATCTCATCATCACATGCCTTCATGTGTCTCATGTATATCTTCATTTGACTGTGGAACTTCACATTTAGCAATTCTTCAACGGTCTTTTCACAGGTTGCCTTTGTAACTTCCAGGTTTATCCTTCAAAAATATGTCTTCTCTTCAGCAATCTACAGTATATAAACTTGAAACCTGCGGAGTGTTAAAGTCCTGGTGCTACCGGTTAATCTTTGTTCATGTTATATAATTCACTACAAGCAGCAGGAGAGTTAAATACACATTCATCTGTTTGTTTTGGGATCTGATTTTTCATATTTGTTTGGGCTCGGACTAATATTGTTTCTTCCCCAACTAAATAATGTGGTGATCGGTTGCAATTACATAATTCTTGCTATCGCAAGTCTGTGAAATCCTGAAAGGACTGATCCATATGGAACATTTCTTTCTAATTCTGTCCTTGCAACCCTAGACCTCTAGCTTGATTACAGCCGGTTCTCACTGCATTTGGTCGTCTCTGATGGTCTCAGAAACCTCATCTAGGCACTTTTGAGATTCTAGCAGACTGAAGTCCGCCACTTTAGTGACCTCCTCTCGAATCTGGTCAAATGGTCTCAGAAAATGCTGGTTTCTCTTCTTATGCTCTTTAATTTCTTCCCGATTTACAGGCTTTGACTCAACAAAATGCTCAATGGCGGTTGTGTTTTGATTCACAACAATTTCAAGGTTGAAATCTTCAATTACTGAATCTGTTCAAAACCTAGCTAACAAGCTAACAGGAGATCTGAAAAGCTGAATTTCAACAAAAGCTTCTCCCTTTGCACAAAAGGATACAGCTCACTCTTCAGCAAAGTCAGGCATTAGAATCGTGCATGACTTTGCTGGAGAGTGAGCTGTATCTTTTTCATTAAATGCCAAATGCTACTTTTAGGCAACAAACATTTAAGACGTTCCTCATAAATTACATTACAATTTGTTGGTAAACTCAAATAAATAAATCATATTTTTGAAAGCAAAAAAACTTGTATTTGTTTATTCAAAGTCATCCCTTCACATTTGACCATTGTATTGCATCTCATATGCATCATATGAAGAAATGAGTTTGTTACCCAATAATATTTAACTCATTAAACACCTTTTTACCTAGAGCTACTGTGTATATCACTCCCCCATAGAGGCCAAACGTTAACCTTAGTTTATGTGTCGTGGAATAAATCTTGTAGTGGATATCTTGACAATATTTACAATATAGCATCTTGTATACCGGATTGCTTATATAAAAATACGTCAGACACACAAAGTGTGCCTAAATTGAATCTAATCTGATAAATGTCATGTTGTTATTATTGATACTTTGGCTTCAAATAATACTTTCTACTGTTTAGAATACTTTGCTTTAAAAGAGATAATCAAAATGTGTATAGAATGCCAACTGACTAAGAAGCATATCCTGACATTTTGCTCTCTTTGTATAAACTGTCCTTATCAGAATTGAAAGGTTAACATTCAGAGTCAAAACTGTCACATTGTAAATACACTTACCTGGTAGCCAGAAAGTCAATAAATTTGCTGAAGACATTTGCATACATTAATCTTTCTCTCTCATCATCCAAGGACATGGTGCATAAACATAATTTTGAGTGATTTCCACTGGGTGAAACCTCATTGTCCCTGTCTGACATTGTAGGAGTGAGGTTTTGTTGTTATTTATTGTTGTCGTTTCTTTGCTCTCCTTGAAATGAACAAGAGCAGCGTCTGTCACATACAGAGCGCATGGATGCCAAGAGAAGCGCTTTGCCGTGTTTGGATGCAAGATTTCTCCAATGATTTGCCTTTTATTCTAGGGCAGAAACATAAAGATGACATAAACCAGACTTGGTGGTACTTTTCTTAGCAACTGGGCATGTGATTCTAATGAATGATAACACGCGCAAAACATTGAGGAACTGAGCCATATGTAGGAACCAGAATGCAGAGACTTTTTGAGACTTTTGTGCTTTTGCGATTGGGCCAATAAGCAGCCTAGTAACAGCATAGCAATGCACTGAAATGCACTCAGATCAGCCTAGCAACAGCATAGCAATGCCATAGTCATTAGCATAATTTCTTCAGAAAATGTGCGAGTCGTCTAGTCTCTTTAAAACTTTTAGGTGGCGCAGATGGACATGTGGTTTATGAAGCAAATTATTACGCCCAAACTGGACAATCCTAACACATTTCGGATGGTTTTGATACACCTGAAAGATATTTATATGGTATTTGATAATAATCTCCCTGTAAAAAACGGCTTCAGTACCCAGCTCTGTTTAACTAGATTGGAATTTGTTATGATCACTCAATTCATAGACAGACGTTATTGAGCCATCACCAGATGGTGCAGGGAATCAAGGTGAAGTGGACGCGTGCCCAGCCATATCCAGGCAAGTCTGTCTAGCCTTCGGGCATAATATGGCTCATATAAAGGGGAAGCTGAATAAAGTCCTGTCCTGGATGAAACCTAATCCGTGACTAAATTATGGCCTGCCATCGGTGACTATCCATTGAACACATTTTTGCTCTGAGCCCTCGTTTAATCTTTGTCTGGGAAACAAGCCTCAAAGTAAGATGAACTACCTCATTTTGGAGATAGTGTTGTATCTAAAAGTTTTGATCTTGATCCAAGGTCACAAAAAATGTCCCTTTATTTAGATAAAGTTGTTTTTCCCTGAGAATGAATGCAGTGTTTCCCACACCAGTGCTGAGATTACCCATCAATCATCACTATCTTAATATACGATGTATGCTTTGTTCTATATATATGATGGAATATCATGCTGTCAAGATTCAAGGCTTGGGAATTAGTTTTGAGTGTTTTCTAGCCAGACTTTCCAATAGTTTGCACAACAACTAAACTAGAGGTCTCAAATTGACTTCAAATTGGTCTCAAGGTCAAATTGACTCAGATAGTTTCAAGTATTACGTTGTGTCCTTAAATCCAGCCTGCAAAGAATTATTTACTTTAGTTTGCTTTGGATTTTAATGAAACACAGTAGTCCAGGGTTTTGCAACTCTGTTTCTTGGCAATATTTTTGAATGTTTCTGAGGAAGTGTCTTATGCTCACCTTTTATTTGATCAAAAATACAGTAAAAACAGATGATGTGATTTAAAGGATATGTTTTCTATGTGAATATATTGTAAGATATAATTTATTCCTGTGATCAAAGCTGAATTTTCAGCAACATTACTCCAGTCTTCAGTGTCACATGATCCTTCAGAAATCATTCTAATATGATGATTTGATGCTCAAGAAACATTTCTGATTATTATCAATGTTGAAAACCGTTGTGCTGCGTCAAATTTTTATGGAAACCGTGATACATGTATTAAATGAATAGAAAACTCTAAAGAAAAGCATTTATTTAAAATATACATTTGTAACAATGTAAATGTATTTACATCCTTGCTAAATAAATAATTAATTTTTAAGGCAAGGCAAGTTTATTTATATAGCACATTTCAGTGCTTTACGAAAGGAATTTAAATAATCACAAAATAAAAGCAAGGAAAATTAAAACAGTTAAAAGAGATATATGATACAGTTATAAAATGAATTAAAAGAGTAAAAATATGATACATAGATAAACTTCTCATCTGGGAAAACACCAATGTATCATATTTTTCACAACTCCCAGTTTTACTGTGAGATTTTCCCATGGTGATTACACTGTCTGTGGTGATCTTTCGGCTATTGGACGTCTCCGATGGACCAGATTTTCCCCTTAAATCGGACAAGAGAAGCTCTAGGACTGACTCATGGGTAACCTCGGGTTCACTGCCCTGTAAGTCCGCACCCCAAAAACCCATTTGTTTGTAAGCTCTAGGAATGGGATTCAATCCAGTCCGCACACCACACAACCTCGAGTTTAATCACGTCAAACTCACTACTCCACCTCAGACCCAGGCCATCAGCATGGTTTCATCTCTCTTACTCAGTTCTCAGTGCCATTTAAGCTCAGTTTAGAATAAAAAGGTAATTCAGTAAATGCACAGCTAAACAGATGTGTTCTGAGTCTGGATTTGAATGTGTCTACTGTAGGAGCACATCTGATCTCTTCTGGAAGCTGGTTCCAGCATAATAGCTAAAAGCGGACTCGCCATGCTTAGAGTGAACCCTTGGTATTTCTAGCTGAAACTTTTTGAACGGTAGTGTACTTTATTTTTTTGGACAACTACTGTTGCCACTTTATTTTGCCTGACTGTAAAAAAAAAAAAAAAAAAAAAAAAACCTTACACGTCATGTGTAAATTTATCAACATGTGCATTTAGTTTACATTACGGCCAAACAAAGCCACCCTTGAAAGTAAAATTTGTAATAAAAAGTCAATTAGATTCCCCTTACTTATTATGTAAGGGATAATAATGTACAGTGTCACAAATCCATCCATCTCTTCAGTCCCAGGCTGTGTCCGAAATCGCCCCCTATTCCGTTAAAGAAAGGCTGTCACCTAGAATCATCTATCCATCCATTTTCTTAATTGTTTAATTTAGGACGAGTTCAAGATAAATCTATTCATCTTACTACTGGAAGTTTTTTTATTTTTCAAATGATTGTTAAACAGCGAGCGCACACTATGCAAAAGCGGCAGCCCTTCCGCCACATTCAGTGTCCGAATTCACTCACTCATTTTCATTCCCTCCTTCAAGTGAACTATATTTGTCGAGTAATTTAGGGAATAGTGAATGAGGGTATAGGGAGCCTACCATTCGTTCCCAGTCCCCAGAATACTAACCACCGGCACCTGCCATTTCCAATTAAGGACTCATATGTATACCAGTGCTGCTCCTGAAATCGCATACTTCTCTACTAGGTGAAAAACAGTATGTGACTTAAGTATGACCGAATTCACAGTACTCATAAATGAGTAGGCAAAAGTACTCGGATTACCTACTTCTTCTGGCGAGATTCTGAGGTGTGCATACGATGAAGACTTTACTATCCCATGAGGCCACAGGAGAGGATTTGTGAATGGCAGTGAAGCGACGTAACTGACGCTGGTAAATCACATGATAATGACAACATGGCGGATGTAGTACGTCCATATTACATTTATTCTACATACACATACTTTTTTAGCAGTTGTGAAGTGATTACTTATTCAAAATAAGTACCTACTCAAGAGAGTATGCGATTTCGGACACAGCCTAGCTCTCACACTCCTCTTATTGTCTGGTCTTGTCGCTCACCCCTGAGAAGGACTTACAAGACAACCTGCCTGTCCGCTCTTCATCCGTTCACCCAGCTCCCGCAGCAGAATCCTCTCCAGCCCGATTACCTGTGGAAAAGATTACCAGTTACCAGTTTGGATTCTCAAGCATTGCCTTACATTCCTATGGTGTGTTTTTCCAGTAGTTCCTCATTAAAACTCTGAGTTGAATCCACTCCTGTTCTCTGCTCTCTTCTATTCGTGACATACTGTACAGTCAGACGGTCATGATCTCAAAATAAACCTTTAAAGGGGTTCAGGAATCTGACATGAAACGTTGTATTGATCTTCTTTACATATTGATCTGAATATTGAGGTAAGTTTATTTCACAATCTTAGGGGCTGTTTACACAACACCGTTTTCAACTAAAAACAGAAAATTTGTTATTCATTTTGGCCGCTCATTTACACGACAACAGCGTTTTGGGTGCCTGAAAACGCAAAGTTTTGAAAACGGGTTTCAAAGTGCACGTTTTTGAAAACGGTCCCCGTGTAAACAACAAAAACGTGAATCTGTGAAGACGATGACGTCATGCTCATGCGTATTACGTGTTCAGTCTATAGTGTTTCATCGCCATCTACTGGCCTGGCAGCAGAATACAGGGTTTTTTATTCGTTTTCACGGATCCGTGTGAAAGGGATTGTTTTGACAATGTCTTGTCGTCGTTTTGTCTGTACGCGGAAAACTCAAAGGAAAAACTTCTCTGTTTTAAGCATATCATTGTTGTGTAAACACCCTTAAAATAAGATCAACTTTTGTTAAAGGGTTCTTCTGTGGAACATAAAAGAATATACTTTGACAAATGTCTCAGTGTTTTAAGTCAATGGTAATCAAATCCAGAATAATTTCACTCCAATCGACCACTGAGACACAAGATGCCGCCGGTTGCGTTTGTATGAAAGTGTGTGTCGGTGGTGTGGAATGAAAGACTCAGATGAGTCACCAATCGGGGTTAAGTATTCCAGAGAGCCATGTAAAAAAAGAAACTATAACATTTTACATGTTACTACAGCAAAACCATGGTAAGATGTATTTGTAATGATTTAAAAGCTTGTATTTTATGTTGGTGGATGGTACAGTGTTCTCTACTCTTGTCTGCGTCTCTGTTGTTGTTTATAATGCTGAGGATATCTAACTGTATGAGATGTCTGACCTCTTCCATAGTGCTTTAAAGCAGGATATTCTGTGGAGAATTGGGTCAGATACAGATTGTGATCTCTGTCGCCTTGTTGACTTGTGCAAATGATCTGCTCTGCAATATCCTGTATCCTGCAGTCTCGAGGAATACAATCTCAGGCATCAGATCACTGAACATGCAGAGCAGGATGTGAGTATGAGTCGTTACGAAACTCTGAAAAGGGCTGTCATGCATCGATAACTGTTAACTTTCAGAATGTATGGCTGCAAAATCCATTCGATGAAATTGATGAAGTACACCACCCATCTAATGGCCCTCAGGTTAGACTTTGGGATCCCTGAAGTAGACAAACACCTCTCAGTGGGCATTCTCTTAACATGCCAGTCTTCAAAGTTCCTGAACTACATGGAAAAAAAAAATATTGTTTTCCCTCGTGGTGAAGATTTTTGATGATGCAACACTGCTGAAACACCAGTACGAGTTTAAAGGTGCACCCTATCAAAGTTGTGGATAAGTGTGTTTGCTGACTGATGCTCTTGTCATAACAAGCCGACAACATGAACAGAAATGTGGTGTGATGTGCCCTGTGCGATTACACAAGCTGTTTTTTACGGAAAAGTTCAAAGCGTTCACCTTGAAATCGACACGAGGTTTGACAGACAACGCATACTATAAAAGTGACAAAGTGTCAAAATGACGGTTTCATTAGAAAGTTTAGTTGCGATGTTCTTTAGTGAAGTGTCATAGTTCATTCAGTGTTGGCGGTGTTGGTTTAGAAGAAAGTAAATGTCAATAACATTGCTTACTTCTGTCTTAAATCACAATAATTAAAGATCACGTGACATCATTGGCCAAATCGGACCCAGGGACAGGCTAAATTGCATACGTAACCAGAGGGAAGTCTGATGATTTCACCGGACGATCCAGTTATGACATTTTGATTAAACAATTTAAGGTAAATTAAAGTCACCATGAAATCAAAATTATTATTTACAATATTATTATAAATTATTTATCCTTGCACATGATTATTATAATTTTTTTTATTCATGTCCCCTCCCCATAATCCCCCTCCCTCTTCTCTTCTCTCATGATGTGTTTACTCGTGTGAGGGCGGGACAATAACCTGTCACTCACATGAGATCCACCAATAGCAAACACAACTATCCAATCAATTCCCCACGGACAAAAATCAAATCCCGCCGTACATTATTATTGTTTAAGAAGCAGTTTCACTCTGATATACGTCATAATAGAGAAAAAAAGACTATCACAACTTCCATTTCATGCAATTTAAAAACACATATATCCATGTCACCATTATATTCTGTTTAGTTCATGGACTTTTAGTTTGCATTTCTTCAGTTCCTGTTGTCCTTGTGTTATTCGCTACTATGGTCACCGTCACAATGAGTTCTTCTAGATCAGCTGTGTAACCTTCATTATCTCGTTTGTGCTTGCCTTATAAGTTGTACCCGTTCCTTCACAGCTTGTCCTATCACCGTTATATTTAGTTGTGTTTGCCATTGCCTTTCTGAGGTATTGGAATTAAACTTTGAGTTTTCTGAACTGGCTCTGTCTTGTCTTTGTCTTCCTGCCTGAAACGCAACGTGACAATCCACATCTATTTAGAAAACAGATAATGTAAATTTCAATTTCATGCCGACTTTAATCCTAACCATGCCACAAAACTAGTCCCAAAAGAGTTCACCCCAAAAAACGAAATTTGTTATGAAGAGATCCAATTGCTTTATGTGATGAACAAATATGATTTAAGCTTTATTTACATCCAAACAATGATTGAAACATAAAGAACATTATATATGGTAAACACGGAAGCTCAAATATGCTTGCTAAGACTAGTAGTGAACCGTGACTTTTGAACCTTGGCCCTCTCACCCCCTTCCCTCGTCATAAACTAAAATCAGCCTAGCTTACCATGTACTCTTCTATAATACTGCATGATACCTTTGACTAGAAATACCACAATCATACCTCAGAGTGAGCGTAAGAATTATCACCAAAATGAAACAAAAAGTCATAAAACGCAAATCATCATTACCAATCACAGAGCTGAAAGCATTAGGCGGAAAGATCCTAATATGGAGAAACCGGACGTCTACACAACACAATCTCGGCAGATTTGAAGAGTTTATTTCCTCAAAAAGATTAAAAATATGATTCCCAAAATAACATTAGAACTGATTACTTTTATTAAAAAAAGTTTTTTCCTTTTAAACTATTATTTAAAAGTTTGTAAATATTATTTTTCAATAGTAAGGGCCCTGAGATGGTTTGCCTCTATTGGCTGTTTAATAGACTTATAAAGCACATATTAATGCCTTATTCTGCATTACCATATTCTACATCCATAATCCTATATACCCAATTCCTAAACTACTACCTTACTAACTATTAATAAGCTGTAATTAGGAGTCTCTTGAAGCAAAAGTTGTAGTTAACAGTTAATAAAGAGAATTTGACCCTGATCTAAAGTGTGACAAGCTCCACAAAGTTTACAAAGTTCACTTATTTTGGAACCAAACTAATTTCATTTTGTATTTTCTTTTTATTGAAAATTGTGCTTGTGTTAAATTGCCATAAATGCCACTTGTTTTGGTATTTTGTAAAAATTTTAATTGTATCTTAAGTGTCCAAAATACTGTACGCTTTGGGGCCACTATATATCTGAACAAAACCATATTCATTTTTAGCCCTGAGCATTTCACTTTGGTTGTGTTAAGAAGTAATAACAATTTTAGGTTTCCTTAATAAAAGTAGTCGTCTGTTGTGTAAACACACATCCCCATATTTGCTGGCCATTCCGGGCATCTGAAATACGCCTCAGGGAATATATCTGCCTGTGATCTTACACTTCTCTGAAGTTCTTATAAGTAACAAACAGCCTCAGACAGCTTTCAGTCCAGTCAGTGTCCATGAACCTGAGGCAAGTCTCTACAGGATTCCTCGCTAATATTAGCATTTTCATATTATAAATACAATATGCTATGATGAGACATGCATAAAAAATAGCACTAATCAAACAAGCACTCAGACACACTGAGGGGAAGGTTAGAGCATTCACGTCCGGTTACACGTGTTCAGTGTTTCACTGAGAGGTTTTGTGTATAGCTAGAGACTAGGCCTACATTTGAAATTCTGTCTGCAAATATGTTTCAATGCTGTCGGTTACATTTTAATGGCAAACATTCAGTCATTGTAAGTCAATGTAAAAAGGCTGAAATTATCGATGATCAAAGTTTGAATGGAGTTTGCATGTTGAATGATTTGGGCTTAAGTAACTGCAGCAGTTTAATACTTCGGGTTGGAGGTTTAGAGCGAACCCTTATCTGGATGTACAGTGTAATTGAAAGCGCTGTAATTACCTCCAGGGAAGTTCGCCAACATCTATTATCAACTGAACAAAAAATAAACTATTATGATTATTATAATCTCTTACTCTTTTGTCATTTCTCACCAAACTTGGCACAATTAGCATATCCTGAAAGTAGAGATCTGAGGCTGGGCGATTAAAGAACCAGTTTGTGAATCGCTTGACACAGTTTTGACACAGGCAGCTTTTAGAACTCACAAACATTAACACACAACAAGGATTCACAACTAATCAGCGAGAATACCTTTAACTCTGTACCATTAAAGTCAGAAACCAGTAAGTATATTGGTAACACTTTATTTCCATCCATCCATCCATGAAATGTTGAATTTTCCATATATATCAATCCATTCACCCCTCATTGAATTTTCCATATCTATCCATCAATACAATGTTGAATTTTCCATATCTATCCATCCATACAATGTTGAATTTTCCATATCCATCCATCCATCCATAAAATGTTGAATTTTTCCATATCCATCCATCCATCCATAAAATGTTGAATTTTCCATATATATCCATCCATTCACCCCTCATTGATTTTTCCTTATCTATCCATCCATACAATGTTGAATTTTCCATATCTATCCATCCATACAATGTTGCATTTTCCATATCTATCCATCCATCCATCCATCCATCCATCCATCCATCCATCCATCCATGAAATGTTGAATTTTCCATATCTATCCATGCACCCATCCATCCATGAAGTGTAGAATTTCCTATATCTTTCCAACCATCCATCCATCCATGAAGTGTTGAATTTTCCATATCTTTCCATCCATCCATCCATGAAATGTTGAATTTTCCATATCTATCCATATATAATAAATGTACTGCTGATCTGTTAAGCATCATATAATGTTCATCGATGCTTAAGCTGCGTCCCAAATGAAACACTGTGCACTATGCACTCATCTGTGTAGTGTATGAATGTTATTAGGTTATTTTGTCACTCAACATCAGAGTCTCATTCCCCTCCCCGTACGCTGTGTAATTAAAGCTGCGACAGTTGAGTGACATTCCACACTTCGGTTTTTCCTTTAATTTAGTGCATCATCCCGGTATTTAAAGTGCACTTTTTCTTTTTGGAGTTTTCAGTGTGAACACACTCCTCACACTATTTATACTTAAAAACATCATAGAATAGTGCACAAGTATGCGAATTGGGACACATTGTTGACATTAAATATAAAGAAACTGACCCCCAATTTCTATCATTTTATGGTATTTCAGTATTTGAGCTGCTGAATCCAAAACTGGTTTGGGCTCTGAACCAAAATCACAGTAATTCCTGTTATCACTCAACAGTATCACTGTACTTCAGCTCATCTTCTAACTTTACACTGTGACGGAATGATCCTGCAGTGCATTGTGGGTAGTCTCCCCCACTGACTGAATGGTGAACAGACTGATAGGAGGGCTAGTAGTGACTTTGCTTTTCTGTGGAGCAGCTCATGTTTAATGCACAGCCCTGCTGAGCTCTGAGTATTGATTTGTAAATGCACGCCGTGTGTTTATCCGGCTAAGATTCTCACCATTGTTTCAGGAGGCACATTTGCATAGAAGCAAGAGCCCAGGAGAGAGAGAGAGAGAGAGAGAGAGAGAGAGAGAGAGAGAGGGGGGAGCATAAACTGGTGATGAGCTGTAGTTCAAATGTGGTTTAAAGGAATAAATAAAAAAACACGAGAGAGGATAAAAAAGAGAGAGAGACAGAAGAAGGAAGTGAGGTAAAAGGTTTAAAAAGCTAATGATTGTGATTGGTGGAAATATTCATTCATTCGTTCATTCCTTTTTGTTTTCTATTGTTTACTATTTGGTGTATGGGTGGTCTGTTTGTTATGTCTGTATAGTTGTTTATATTTGGTGTGTGTTGATTGTTGTGTTTCATGTGCTTGTTTGTTATGCTGAATTTGGGGTTTGTTGTGTTTATGTTTGGTGTTCTGCATGTCGAGTATGCTTTGTTTGTTGTGTTTGGGGTACGCTGTTTTTAAAATTGTTTTTAGGGTTCGTTGTAAGTTATATTTGGTGTTTGTTTTTTAGTTATTTGCTTCATCTTAAGGACCCTTTGCTTTTTAGTTTGAAGATAAAAACATCAAATGGCCAAAGGGGATCTTTACAAACATTATCTTTATAAACATTTACAGTTATTATAACTATATCTATACAACAAGCAATTCATCTTAAACAACCCAGTATAGGAGGCGTCAGTCGGGAAGAATTTAGCATTTTAAAATGCCATAACCGCAAACCTACGCCTAAAATGTTCCTAGTAAATGCCAAGTTGAAGGAAATATGGCTAATGAGATCTCTTTTGCATGTCAATAGTTTCTCCTGGACAATGATGTGATTAAGGAAAGATCAAATTGAGACTTTTGCTTAAATCTTTTGGTGATTTTCCTCCTGTAAAAAAAAAACTGTTCCTCCTTCAACAGTTTCAGGCAGGATCTCAACAACTGAGTCTCTTTTTAATCAAATTGTTCCTTTATTTGTGTGTCTCCTACAAAAATTGTAGGTGAAAACTTTTAAGATAAAGTGTACAATTAAATAACGCATAACCAAAAACCCTATTAAGTCTCCTGAGCTTATAAAAATTCCCTTTGGGTGGTTGCATTTGTGTTTTTGTTAATGGAGCCCAGGGTATTGCAAGCATATGTCATTGCGCGCGTGTGTGTGTCTCTGGCAGCGCACACTTCCTGCAACAGTGGCTAGGGGGTGCATGTGGACAGAAGAAGCCACACTAATATATTCCTCACTGGCTGCTGTGAGATGGTCACATGGGGAGCCAGTGCGAGTTTAAAAGTGCTTTGGTTTCCCTTCAGCCAGTGCAGTGTGAGCCTTTGCTTGAGACGCACACACATACACACACCTACACGCCTTTGCTTACAGAACAGCAACTTTCTGAACTGGAGCTTCCTGATATACACACACACACACGCACACACATTTTCACATCTGTGTGCAGCTATAGAGGACAAGACACAGACATTAAGGAGCAGAGGAAGATAAGGCTAGAGACGGAAGCAAACGCTTTTAAGTAAGTACCTTGATTGTATCTCTTCTTTATAAACTGTCAGTCATTTTTTTAATGGGAGAGTTTTGTTGCATGCGGTGCAATTTGAAGGACAAGAAAGACATGCAAAGATGGACAGATTGTTTTGTTAGCTATTTTGGAGCTGGTTGGGATCAACAAATGATTGGCAAATGTCACCTAATGGATTATTTCCTGGTTGCTTGAGGTTGGACCTGGTGTCACAGCGTTCTAGCCTCAGCGTCCCCGGCTCTCTGCACGTGTTAGAAGGATGCGAGCGTGTTAGACAGCCGCGCACCATACGAGAAATGTGATTCATGCAGCCTCACTCCGGGAAGAGGAGGCAAACAAAGTGCATGGACAGAGAGGGAGACGGGGGTGAGGATCAGGGTACGGAGGGAATGGGAGAGAAAGACGGGCGACCGAGTGAAAGTGGAGAGGCTTTGAAAAGCCCTGACACTAGGCAGACAATTAGCCCCGGCTTCTGTTATCTGTGCCTTTTCTGTAGCCGCTGCCCTGAAGGCGCAGGTCAAGGGAAGAGCTGACCCAGTGTCAACACTCCTGCATGGAAGCCATTATCAGGACCTGATTGATTAGTTTTAGCGGAAATCTCCTCATCTCCTCCTCCTTCGCCTGCTTGGGCTGCCGCTTTTTTTGTTCTTTGGCTGGGGTTTGTATCTTGCTGGTTTCCCTGGGTTTACTTTCTTCATCTGTCTCTTGGACTTTCATTAAGAGCAAATCTCATGGAAACTTGTCTGGGTAACTTTTAGTTTAAAAATCAACAAAAATATTTGGAATGAAGAACCAAGTATTTTTATTTGTTTGCATTATTTTTATTTTTTTTTATTTTTTTACGTGTTATTATTATTGCAGATGGACAATTTAAATTGTCATGTGTGGCAATTTTTGCTTGAGAGTCTCGATCTATTTTGGATTTACGTGTGTGTGTGTGTGTGTATATATATTGTGTGTAAGAATAAGCAAAGGCTCACTATATATTATATAATTCTTGATGACTCTACAGTCATATATACAAAAAGTTCGTAATGCAAAGTGTCACAAAGCAAAAAGTCTTACAATCAAAAGATACATTTAATTTAGCACAATCGAATGTCTCATTACTGACGTTGAAATATGACCTGGACACATTCTTGACAGGTTCCATGAGATTCACCCTTCTTCTGCACATCCACTGCTCGTTTTGACTTATTGGGAAGCGACATCCATTTATTGGTGGGCTAAAACTCTTTATCTGTAACACAGGAACATGCTGCGGGGGTAAACCTCTTTCTCTTTGGTTTTAAAGACTCTGCCCTCCTCACATTAGCTCAAAGGGGGGTCAGCTTAAATCCGGCAGGGTTGACACTGCCTTAATGACGCCCTGTTTCATGCCTTATTGAAAGCGGTGACTGAATGGCTGCCGGACACCTACTTTTCTTTTTAAACGAGGGTCTCTGCTTTCTCTGTGCAGCGTTTCAGTTCGTAAAGCCTTCACTAAAGGGGCTCTCGCTGTCATCTGAGCAGCCTATAGCTTGGCACCTGGTTTTAGTTTGACTCCATCCACACCAACACAGTAAAAGAGCAACACGTGCTGGTCCGGGGATCTCGTGTGGATGTAAAAAAAAAAAACTTGCAGGCTCAATAAAAGAGCTAAAGTGAGGTGCAAGCGCTACATTAGGCTTAATTGAACTAATACTGTCCTATTGGCATATTAAGGTCTTGGAGAAGCAGTACATCTTTAGGTCTGGGATCACGGTAGGGATTCCTCTCGCGGGGTGTGATTCGAGACCCCATGCTCGCGTTCTTCGCTCTAATCTCTCCGTCTTGCCCCGGAGCAGTGTTTATGATTCAAACAGAAGAAAAGTAAAATAACACCAGCATATATTTCCCTTAACATCCTTACCCCTTGGATAAACATCCTTAAACAATGTCAGAAAGCAGGCTGATCACAGACAACGGGGGCTGCCGATGCTTTCTTCCCCAACATACACAAATTCTACAAATTAGAAGCTGGTGCTTGAGGAATCCGCCAGGAAAACGCTTCCCAGTCCGTGCTGCTGCTCCTGTTTTTAAAGCCAGGACCACACTGAGATGAAATAGTCTGTAATTTTTATGAACTGAATTGTTAAACTGTTGTGGTGCGTTGGTAATTCAATGCTTATTCAATTATGATTTGATTGATTTATCAATTTCGTTTGACTGGGATTTTTAAGCATGGTCTTTTATGCAGTAAATAATCATTTTCAAGATGATCAGATATGTTATTTTCTTGACTCTTCCAATTTAGCCCTTCACTGAGCTAACTAATGTGATGTTGCCACCATTTGATAGAGAGAATGTGGATGGTGATTGGCGACAAACCCATGCGCTGCATTAGTATTCATTAAAATGCATTTAATTGCAAGAAATCTTGTTTTGACTTCCACATGAGAGACATTTATATTCATATCACTTTATACAGAGATTGGACTAGATTTGCATTTCCTGAAAGAGATAATACTTTTGCAAGGCAGTAAAGCCCAAAGTATATTTTGGTTTTCACCCACAGGCACGTGAATTGTGATTTTCTAAATGCGTGTATATGTGCATTCGGCTCGCACATGAGCCTTGAATTTTTTGTTGTTGCACTAATTAGTTGGTCCACATGGTGGCGACGCTGACTCGACCATTACTTTACATTTGAAAAAGTAACCGAAGAGACGGAACTACTGGAGACCGCAACAACAAAAGATGCCCACGACACACCCAAATAAAGAAATACACGCAACTCTAGTTGTGTACATACATTTGTATCTGGAGGGACTTCATACATTTATCTGGTGTATCTGGTGTACATACATTTGTATCGGGATTGTAACTTCTGGAGGGAAATAAGTTACACTTTTCAGTGCGCACGTGTCGACCCCTGTGCTATCAGATTGGAAGGCTATGCGTTCGGCTGAAGGCATCTCTGAACATTAGCGCCAAAACTTAAGTATACTTTGGTCATAAAATTTAGTTTTACATAAAATTAGGTTTATGAATGAAAATGAAGCGATGACTTGTTTTCTGCTGGCTGTGGAATAGAATTAAATCACAATGACACCATCTTTGCAAGTGAAGGTGACAGATGTATAAATGCAAGAAAAAAAGACCAATCACAATTCCCTATGCAAATACATGTAGAAAAGGGACCAATAGGAACATAATATGCAAATCAGTTGCATTAAAATTGCACATCTTAGGGTACGTTTACACAACAACGATATGCTTAAAACTGGGACGTTTTTCCTTTGAGTTTTTCCGCGTACAGACGACACCATTGTCAAAAGGATTCCCATTCACATGGATCCGCGAAAACGACTAAAAACGCTGTATTCTGCTGCCAGGCCATTACATGGCGATGAAACACTATAGACTGAACACGTAATACGCATGTACATGACGTCATCGTCTTCAGAAATTCGCGTTTTTGTTGTTTACATGAAGACCGTTTTCAAAACTTTGCGTTTTCAGGCACCCAAAACGCCGATGTCGTGTAAATGAATGGCCAAAACGCATAAAAAGTTTTACGTTTTTAGTTGAATACGGTGTCGTGTAAACATCCCCTAAACCTGAAATGATCTACAACACAAAGTTTGGATTGAGTGATTAAGTAGTTCAGATTGAAATGGTAACAGAAACATAATAATTATGGTATGAACAACGTGCCTACAGGTTATTTTAATCATGAAAGTGTCTTTGCACCTTGATGCTCTGATTTGTTGTGTCTGCCTTGGTATGGAAATTATGTTATTTGCTTTAGATGGATGTATCTGCATGTTGCATGGACCCACCTTTTGGGCTCCAAGTCAACCTCAGATCAAACTATCCCTGCTAGTATGGACGGTCTAATACATTGACTGCACCCCACCCTGATGCTCCTCCGCCCAAAGGAGTCTTCTAGAGTGCCTCTACTTTAAACTAATAAATCCCCGGGCTGCATGAAATTATTATTCTGTCCACAAAACATCCTCAATTACCCAATTTTGCTTTTCACTATACCTAGATCATAACTAACCCGGTTAACGCAAGCATATGAGGCTATACGTCTACACAAATCCAGATACATTTGAAAACACATCTTTTTCACTTAAGTTCAGCCTTTCAGTCCACACTGAGAATGCGTTTTTGTCCTTTGAAAACTGAGCTTTCTGGGCTTTTTCAGTTTTCAACATTTTAGTCTTGATGAGGAACATTCTAGTGTGGACATAAAAGCCATTTTCAAATGTATCCAAATTAATGTAGATGTAGCTTAACTTAACCTTGGTCCTCTCCTCAATGGCTCTCTTCCTGTTCAGTGGCAATAAAGATATTTCATGGGGCATCATGATAAATCCAGTACCTCCATCCCAAACTCTATTTAAAGAGACATCTAGACCCGTGCTAATTAAACACTGAATATACATTTGTTATTTAGAGGCTGAAGGCCAGAAGTGCGTCTGCTTGTCTTTGAAAGGTCAATGAGTTTGCCGTTGCCTTGAACGTAACTCTGGTTTCTGAACTTTTGAGATTAATTTACTGACCACCTCTATCACTTTTGCACCTGTAGATAAAGATTTAAACCAGGCAAAATTGTCCAAGGTCAGGGCACAAGGGTAACCCGTACCTCTAGGCACAGTGAAAAATACAGGATGACCAGGAAATAAAGTAACCTAAATAACAACCCTCGAATACCACCAAGCGAAGAGCAACCCAGAAAAATGCTGGAGCTCTTCTTTGGCCACAACGCAAGCTTTTAATCTATTAACTGCTGATCCTTAAACTCTAATCAATGCAGGCTTTTATATTTCCATTAAACGAGAAAGGGAAATGAATAAATAAATCATGCCGTCAGAGTGCCCAGCCTCCTTCACTTGGAAAACCATCACAGACGGACCTCTTCTTAGCGTGTGCATTGCAGATCGTGTTAGCGCTCTGGGGCAGAGTTTTTACCCAATTTCCCTCCATCCCCTTAGCTTTTTATGGTATGCTGCATTATTAGTGCCTCTGCTTTTGATAGCAAGCACGCTCGTTTATTAAGGGAAGGGGGCTGCAGACTTTTTGGACAAGGGGGGAGGCGTTGTGTTGACTGGGAAACGTTAACTGCATTAGCATTCCCTATTTGGCCTCTGATTGGAGTGGACTGGGGAAAATGCCAAGGTACATTTCTCTGTTTACGCCCCTGCATGGGTTACTATGAATCCTGGCACTTATTCAAGGTTGAGGGCCTCTGGACACGCCACATTTGTGTTGCCTTAGACCTGAATGTCCAACGCAAACTGCTTGGTTCCTCTTGCGAATTCAACAAACCTCATGCATAACCTGTTGATGGCATGGTGAACCTCATGTGTGAATGACATTTACGTGTGAGAGTGATAAAGAATCGTGAATAAATGTGAATATACCGAGGTTGACGACTGCTAAATTTGTCAAGAGAAGGATGACATTTTTAAAAAGGAGGCACGACATGAAGCAGAGTTTACGTTGTTTGAGGGTGCCAATTTCTTCAAACACATCTGATCATGTATGTGTGTGTGTGTGTATATACTGCACATTACATTTAGTTTCCTCCTCAACAAGGTTGCAAATTGTGTTTTTAAAATGCTGTTCAAGTACCGCCATATGTCTTAACAATGAACAACACTATTAAGCTGTCTTAATGGCAAGAAAACACTGTTTAATATTGCATAAGTCTACCCTTTCGCTCTGCAGCTTTTCAAACGGCAAACCTGAGCGATTAGATATTGTGAAATCCGTTTAAAATAATCTCCTCTTCTTATTCTTAACTTAACGTGCCAAGCTAACTTGTATTGTCACCTGCAAGCATGATTAGATTTAGAGTGTTTAAAAGGCTTTTAATTGAAAACGGTGGCTTTATTAACAGTGCTGTGAAGCCCTGCAGGTGGACTCAATCTGCCCTGTAATCCTAGCAGTCTGGGTGTGATACGATTGTTTTCACTAAGCATACTGATTAGCTGTGCTCCCCGCTGCCCACAGCTGCTAGTGCCTGCTCTAGGAGCTCTTTCCTTCAAGAGAAATACTTTCATCTCATTAATGTGGCTTAATAGTTGCGGCTGCTATGGAAAATTGCATAGATTCCTTGAATGACCTTTTAAAGGAGTCATATCAAATTTTCCTTGATCCATTGAGGTGAAGAAGTTCATTGTAGCCTACTGTGAAAACATACTGTGACTTAAAAAAAAAAAAAAAAAAAAATTCCAAAAAACTTAAAAAAAAAAAAAAAAATAAATTCCAAAAGACTATTAGTTTATTTGCAAGGTGTAAAGGTTTATTATTAGAGGTCATTGATTTATTTATTTTTTGTTAGATTTTTATTTTATGGGTTTATTATTATTATATAAAAACGGCCCATTTCATAAATTAATAAAAAAAAAAAAATCAATATTAGTTATTCTATTAAGTTAATGTTCTCTCAGTTGGTAATTACTAAGGTTAAAAGGGACTTTAGAAACCCTTGTTATTAGTGACACCGGTGGCCGCTTAGTGAACTGCAGCCAGCAACTGCAGCCACTCGTGCACAAGTAACAACAGGAGACTGAACATGATTCAATGTCCCGATATACTCACTGCAAAGTTATTTTTCGTTCTTTGTTAGAAGTAAAAATAAGTTGGAAATACCTTTGCAGCAATACACTGTTAAGACGAACATCCCGACGCCATGCACGCTGCTGTGAGTGACATTTATATGTGCCGTCCGCTTCCTCTCAGTAACACAATTAACAAACAACAAAAATGACAGAGGTGAGAAAGCAGCAAAGAAAGCATCTAATCATAACGATGTGGATATTGCTCCAGCTCTGCGATTCACCGCATCATGTCGACAGATGAGGTAATTAAAATCACACTGTTTTGTGATAGTTTGACTAGCCTATAAGGCATATTTAAGACTGTAGGACTAGATCTGGCTATGTGAGACTATAGTTTGAATCAATACATTTTCTTTGCATTTGCAAGCATTTCATATTTCATAGTACTAGCCTACAGAAGAGAGGCTCTCGGGAGCGGCGTAACCGTCACATTTTTGATTTTCCCGGCAAAAACGTCCGAGTTCTTCACATAAAAAATAAGTCCCCTTATTCCTATTCCTTAAACTGTAAACAATCAGTGAAACGCTCGCTCTATGAATGCAATACGTTAAAAAGTCACAATGAGATGACATTAATCTACTCACCCTTAAACCATCGAACATTAAAATGAAATGTAAAAGTGTAAAAGCATCAACAAGGTATTTCAACAGACCAAATAGTTTTAAATAAATAGTCTTTCCACAGCAATAACGGATGGGTTAAATATCACTGTAGTAATATATATATCTGTATTATGTAACTTATGTTGCGTTAATCAAAAATGTTCAGCATTATGTGATAGCCTACTATTTCAAAGTGATTTCCGTCATTTTGACAAATTATAAATTGCATTTACCTGTGAACAGACCTGGAAAGAGACGTGATGATGTGAGGAGAATAACGAGAGATTCTTCGTGCATTCCAGTGAATTATTAATGAAATATATCGTAAATTAAATTCGGGAGAACAGACCACACATGTGCAGTGTTGTCCTTTTTCATACTTTTACTGCGGATTGCAAAGGGAAAAAATAAATTAATCACGAGGAAAATAAAGCAGCGACTGAAAAGAGCGTCTAGTCAAACTGACGGATCAGCTTTATTTGTAGGGCAACTTTATGATTTGAAATGATTCGTTTCAGCCTTTTTGAATGGATGTTCCCCAAACCGGAAGTGCCACCCATAATTCAAAATAGTAAGGTCGTCAGGAATAAGGTGGATATACAATCTAGGAAGTCAGGGAATGGGGAGGGTCTCTCTATTTTTTTTTCGTTTCAGGCTCACAGGTTGGCATAAATAGTGATTAGTAATGCATGACAATTCTTACATATACCACCCTTAAGATATTGTTTGCATATTAGTTCCATCATAATTTTGTTATTTAATGTTTTAGTAGTCTACCTTCACAAAGAGTTGCTTGACACACATAAATTTGCAGGTATATATTGAACTGAATTGCTCGAAACAAGCAATTATTTCAACTTTTCAGGCTTGGCACAATACAATCAATGGCATCAGAACACAGCATATGTTCTGATGTACAGTACTGCCGATATGTTTGTCATGTCAGGATGTCTCTGAGAGAGCCGGGGTGTCCAGGTGGCTTAACTGCCTACTTAATGAGCACCAAATGACTATATCTCATCACCAGATGGCAAATGTTATAAGAACGTCATTTACTTTGAATCTGTCTTTGCCGTGTTTTTTAGAAATAATTGGACTGTGATTACAGTGAAATGTCATGCTGAGTACCCTAACATCATCAGGCTGACGATATTTTAAAAAACGAGGACCCCCTGCTGTTTGCTCATTAGGGGTTTTATCTAACTAGCATGGCGCTATAGGGCCGGAATGATTTTTTTAAAAGACAAACAATTTCCATATAAAATAATTGTAAATCTGTATTCATTCTATGATCAGTTGTTTAATATTACGTAGTACAATAATATACATCAATGACAGGGTGCCATGATGCACATTTTATGCATTATTACTTGTTGTGCGAGCCAGAGAGCAGATATTAACATTCTATTAGGTTGTTTGATGATGAATCGCATTAAAACTATGAACAGACTCTGTAGTGACACACACCTTCATTTAGAGGTTCTGCAGTTTAATACGGTCCGTCCAGTAAAACATACACTTCGCCTTGGTCCCACCAGCCATTTTTTAAAATGATATATCACTATTTTACACAATTTAGAGTAGTAGGAAAGTTAAACCTATGAAAATCAATGCAGATATGGACAAATATAGGAACCAAAAATGCTCAGATTATAGTAAAGGCCCACACAAGGAACTATAACTATAAAGATAACAATAACTACAGTATATTAGTGTTCACACCAAGAGATATTGTTCGGTTTATTCTAAGTGCACGCTGCAGTTTTGTCGTCGGCCTCTTTAAATTCTCATGCTTTTTAAAGCAGGATTGATTCTGATTGGCTGTTCATTTTTTTAATTGTTCAGCAGCTGAAAAAAAAAAAAAATCCTTTTGAAAGTGATTCCAACGATATTGTCTCTGTACCGTCATCGTTATAGTTTATATATATATA
>FLSR01000885.1:65219-75754 GCA_900092035.1 Leuciscus waleckii | reverse complement strand
ATCCTTTAGGTGAGTGTATATATATATATATATATATTATCAGTGCTTTATTATACATTACAGGGTTTGTAAAGTTACATTAGTATACAGTAACAATATCATTTTGAATGTGCAGATATAAACATATTAATCAGCCTATTTTAGTAAAAATGTCTTGCTTACCATATTAAGCTACATTGGCCTATTTGGCATCATGTTTTAGTATCCTGAGACTTGTGCTGTTAACCCATTTTTACAAGAATCAGCCATAATAAGTTTGCTGCCTTCTGGTTATAATTTAAAAAAAAATTTAAATGCAGTTTTAAAATGAGTTTAGGCTTTTTCAGAAATATTAGCGGTTACCTCGACCAGGTGAGTGCTGTGATTTTGCCATTGCCCTGTAAACAACAGGTAACACAACCTCTATCCTTCAGGCAAAGCTGGTTCATGGGAGATAAACTGAATAACCAAATGCTAGTCAGACATGCCAGTCTATTTGTGCTGACAGGCTGTTTATTATTCTGTGACCTGTATTAATGCCAACCGCGGTCACATTGAGAATCATCAAGGAAAACGGTAACCATTTTAAATCTCTGATTACTAAGCTGTCAGGCGCTGGGACAGAGAACTGGAGACAGATATCAACGCCAGGAGAATATTAATAATAAAGTGGTGTTCAGGGGGCATTGCTATGGGTGTCAAGGATGCGCTTTGTCTTTCTCGTTCCCCCTTTCCCCCCTCTTTGTCCATCTATCTGCCCAATAGTCAGAGCGATCCTGCGTTTATTCTTTTGTCGGTTAATATTACAGGCGCAAGGTCAGGTCTGTTTGTAAGCACGCTCCTGCTGGAGTTTGATATTGATTTTAATCAAAGCTGCGCGGTTTGTCACCTCCTCACCTCAGAAACGTCCTGTGTCAGGGTTCGTATTTCACGCTTGGAAAGTTTTTTTAATTGATTGCAATTAGAACCAGCGGGATGGTGCCGTTGTGTCCTGAGCACTCGTGACTAATTACAAGGTGGAGGAGAGAGAGAGAAAACCTTTTGATCCCTTATAAATAGAACGTCACATCATAGAAACGTTTATTTGTGTTTTTGAAATTGTATATTTAACACAAATATATATTTTTGCAACTGTGTAGTCAATGCATATTGGTTGGAATTTCACAAGCTAGAAACATCAGAAGCTAAATGTCATGTGTAGGTCATGCGCAACACACACACACACACACACACACACACACACACACACACACACACACACACACACACACGCACAAACAAACAAACAAACAAACAAAACACGCACACACACAAACAAACAAACACACACACACACACACACACACACACACACATTCGAATAATTCAAGTGTTTAATGTTTATTTCTTATATGCTCACCAATTGATGCTTTTATTACAATACAAATTACAGTAAAAATTAAAAAGTGTATACCATTCAAAAGTTGGGGTAAATAAGAAACACAAACAAACAAATAAATAAATAAAGTTTTATTCAGGAATGATGCATTAACTGATCAAAAGGGACAGTAAATACATTTATAACTTTACAAAATATTCCTTTTTCAAAACATTTTTTTTTGCATTTTCTGAATCCTGAAAGAAATGTATCATGGTGTCCACAAACAATCAAATAAATAATACATACATACATACATAGATACATACATTTTAATTGCAATATATCATAATATTCCTGTTTTTACTGTATTTTTTTTAATCAAATCAACACAGCATTGCTGAGCAAACAAGACTTCTTTCAAAAATCATGATTATATATATTATCAATATTATAGAATTGTTAGTAATCAATTCACACACATGAATCAATGTATTACAGTTGGATGTTAAAAATAACGTGTGCAGGAATAGCTGTGCAGTGTGTCAGAGAACGTCCACAATGGCCGATTTACATAGACATACAGCAACTAAAAGCGATTGGATTGAACTCAACCCTAAGGGTTCTTTTATTTTGTCACGCAGCGTCCTGCGATCAATGCGGCCGACGTCAGTAGGTCTGCTCCTCCGATGAGGAATCGAACCAGACACCAGATATGGAGAGGGAGAGAGAGAGAGAGAGAGAGAGAGAGAGAGAGAGAGAGAGAGAGAGAGAGAGAGAGAGAGAGAGAGAGAGAGAGAGAGAGAGAGAGAGGGGAAAAGCACTCACTTCCATTATCTCAGTCTACTCCTTTACCAGTAATTCCATTCCCTTGAAACGCATACTGCCAATTCCCAAGGGACATCCTGGCATGTGTAGGATCCCCAGTGCTTCACCAGATCTCCCATAATGTTAACAATTACAAGACTAGCGCGTCTGTCTGGAACCAGCCTCTCTCTCTCTGCATGCCACCCAGCTGCCTATAGCCTGTGTGTGATCCTCAGAGGAATCAGTCACCAGATATCATACTTTTCACATTAGAATAGAATAGAATAGAATAGAATAGAATAGAATAGAATAGAATAGAATAGAATAGAATAGAAAATAGAAAAGAATAGAATAAAATAGAATAGAATAAAAAAAAAAAAAAACATGTACAATATTTAAATTGAAATAAATAAACCGTTTACTATTCAAATAAAATGTATACAAAAAATACTTTTTGGGAAACAAATGTGGAAATAAGTTTAATGATATAACATTTAAATGAATTAACATTTTAAATGATCATTGTAGTAAACAAGTGTTACAATTTAATGGATTTTGATTTTAAAATATTGCAGTTTTTGACAACGTTAAGATGGTTCTATATATTTAAAGTATAAATTTACATTTATAATACAATAATAATAACAAAACATATACCTTTCCGATAATCGTATTTACAAATTGTGTTGTTTTGTTTGATTATTTTTGCAGATTTTTTAAAGACATTTTAATGACAGTTATAATTCTAAATATATGTTTCGAGTAAATAAATATTCACAGTAAATTGAATAAATAATAACAATAATAATATACTGGTAATTTTTTTTAATTTTTATTTATTTTTATTTTAATATTTTGGAGATTTGAATGACAGTTAAAATTCTAAACATATATGTTTCAAATAAATAAATATTCACAGTAAATTGATCAATAATAATAATAATAATATACTGGTGAAAAAAAAAGAAAATTGTTTTCATTTTAATATTTAGCAGATTTTTTCTCCAAGTCAATTTTAGTGACAGTTGAAATTATACATTTATGTTTAAAAGTAAATACATATTCAGAGTAAATTTACTACCACTACCACTACTACTACTGATAATATAATAACAGTACAAAAATAAACACCTCAGAACTATAATTTGTAAACAGAAACCCCTCTCTTGCTTGCGTCACGGGTCTCGCTCTGTCGTGTTATAATGATATCCAGTGGAGTCTCAGCAGCCGTGTGTCTTCTGACTGTGGGGGATTTGAAACGCTCCACGTTTATTGATCAGAAACGTCCCCTCTGTCCACAAGTCTAGACTACAGTCATTTTATTTCCTCTTGGGGGTGAAAAGGAAATATCAATTCAAGGACTGAAACTGGTTTAAAGCTACCTTAAAGTGTATTTGCACAATGTACATATGTTCTATATGGTTTTGATGGACATGTATTGATCCAGTGACAGTGACTTGGAAACATGTACTACACTTTAAAATGTATAAATATAATAGCATTATAAAAAAAAAAAAAATGTAAATATGAAATGAAAGTGCAATGAGCGATTGTAATTTTTTTTTGACTACTTTTCAAAATACATAATTTCAAACAGCTTAACAGAAAATGCATGTTTGTACATTATATTTTATTACATTATATTGTTTAAAAGTGTGACATTAATTAGAAAATAGACACATTAATTGACAGCTCTCTTTCTGAACATACTGTTTCCTTTGTACATTCTCTCTCTCTCTCTCTCTCTCTCTCTCTCTCTCTCTCTCTCTCTCTCTCTCTCTCGGTCTCTCTCTCTCTCTCTCTCTCTCTCTCTCTCTCTCTCTCTCTCTCTCTGTAAGAAAAGCTCATTGTAAAGGAAATTCCAAGCGATCACCTCCTCTCCGTATTCTCCTCGGAGAACAGCTAGCCTCTGCTCTCTCCCTTTCATCCGTCTCGGCACATCACAAACACCATGAGCAGCAGCAATGTGATCCTATGCATTATTTTTTAAAATACATACCAGAGAGGAGAGCACACAAGGAAGTCATTTACTTTGAGCGTCTGAGCTGGACTCACTGATGTCTGCTGGACCCCTCGAGTGATTTGCTTTCTCCGATTTCTCTCTCTCTCTCTTTCACTCTCATTCTTTTCTCACTCTGTCTCCATTCGTTTGATTCTTGCCATGTGTGAGCTCTGACACCTTCCTACATGAGAACAGCTGGAGAAAAACTGAAGCCTCGCCTCTCAGATGCCGTGATTTACCGCCACGAGCGCTGGCAAAATTGCAAAACAGCATTCGCGCAACATGTCATGTCATCTATGGAAGATGTGATGACATTCGAATGGAGGTGCCAATGATTGTCTAGCAGGTTTAATCTTGTCATCTTTCACTGGATATGTATTTGATATTATAGAGTCTAGCAGTTTTAGTGGTGCTCGTTGAGGCAAACATCCGTTTTTCTATTGCTCATACTCAGAGTAGGAACTTGAACAGACCTCTAAGCATACGAAATGAAACTTCGGTCCCACAATGTTTGTATCACAGACATGATATAATACCTCAAATAACACAGCTTGTCAAAAAGAGGTTTATGACTTTTGCTTGGCGAACTAGCAAAAGAAAGTCCCATAGACTTACATTGAATTAGGGACATATTTAGAGACAAATCAAACACTTGGAGGTGGACTGGACTCTTGAGTTTGCCAGTACACAACCACCCCGACACCATTGCACCATGCTGAAAAACGTCAAGAGGACCGTAGCAATGTTTTGGGAACCTGTCACAACACCCTAGTATTGTGGAGGTGAGTTTAGCAAGGCAAGTGTAACTGGTCATACTCACTCTGCTCCTAGTAGAATTCGAACCAGCGGTAACCAGTTTAGGCAGGCACACTAACAAGGACTCTTAAGACCGTAGCCACTGGTGTGCCTTTTGAGGTAAAGGGAGTGAGGTTACCTGCACAGATTTTACTTGCTGGCCTCTGTTACACATATCCCCCTAAACCTCATTCACATCCGGGTCACGGCACCAATATAACTGCTCATACTCCATTCCAAGAGGGACTAACATGGACACTAACAAGACACCAGTGGCATCAAGACAAAAGACAGGGTATGGCAGACTCTAAGGATGTCATCCAAACTTACTACCTCAGTGTGACAGTCCCACAATTTTCATTCATTCCTGGCAATTATGCTCAAATATCACAACAAAGCACATCTATACACATCTTAAATGATCTACTGAAGAGCAGATCAGACCAAGTCTTACCTTGTGATGATCTTGATTTCATTTTATTCAAAAGGCAATCATTCCATTAAGGAGGAGCGTCAGTTTCTTAACTTGGAAAAGTCTGTAACAAATTTAGGCACTTCACAACTGAACATTCAACAGCCTTCAGCATCAGGTCATTTAGTCTGTTATCAGTCATGGTGGTCCATAAGTAATCGTACATTTTATGCAGTGGATATTGGCAATGTCTCATGAATCTTGAACTATGTAATCAATTCCAAAAAGCAACAGGTAATGTGTTCAGTCTTTGAAGAGCTGTCAAACCGCTTACATCACTCTCATCTTTTAGCTCAATGTCTAGAAAGACTTTAGCAGTTTTGATCTGTCTTCGAAGCAATGTGTCATAACTGTGCTTGTCATATTGTTTGGCAAACTTTTTTTTTTTCAAAAAAAATGGGAGATGAACAATTAAATGCCTGGGCAACATCACTAGAAGCATCGATTAAACTCACTGTTGAAGCGATCAAGTACTTCAAAGTACAGCCTTTTTTCATGATAATCTTGGCTGTCGGTTGTTGGCCTTTGGCCACCGCTTGACCCTACTATACAACCTGCTAATGCTCTGGACACATTCCTTATTCGAGCAGGCTGTGGGGGAGGAGGTGTGTCTAAAGACAGGCCCGCTTCTGTGCCAAATGCCCTCACCTCACTGTATGTGTTCTGCCACTCAGCATCTGACCTCAACATCTCCAGCTGATGCTTCGTACTTTTGATAAGGGTTGCAGCTGTTGTGATAGAAATGCTTACTTTTTGAAGTTGTTCAAACAACCCATAAGTCAATTTTAAGTCTTTCTCTAGAACACGCAGGCGTTCGACAGTGAGTTGTACAAGTGCGCTCCAAGTTCAGAACTTTCTGTCCTAGTCGCTTCTGCACCTGAATGAAAGGCATGCATCTGGTATGTTGTTTGCACTTGTGTTGTACTTTGTACAGTGCTCAGGAATTTCACTTACAGAATTCACGAGCACAAGATTGAATCGATGTGCGTAACTGGATGTAAAGAGCGTATGACACTTCTTGACGTATAATAGCCTGTACTCCACACACGTTTCCTCGCATAACCCCTGCCCAATGCACTTCTGGAGGTTAAAACCTTGACTTTTTTGCCAATTATTGTCAATTATTAGTCTTTTGTTTCATCCACTAAAAATTGAGAAATATTGTGCTTCCTTAACTTCAGTTTGTTCTGAGACTCTGGGGATGAATAGTTTCTGTACCTGTGATCCAATTTGATTTACAGGTCTTTGCTATTTGATGCAACATTATCCAAAAGTTCCAGGAAATTGTCACCACAATCTTTCTTATTGTGATCAAGGAACGAGAGTTGCTGTAATCCTAAAAATGATGTAATTTGTAATTAAGTTTTGATGTATGCTCTGTTTTCTTGTACCTACAGTAGTCTGTTGGCATCAGTTTGACTGTCAATGGACTCCTTACATCCACAGCCCTGAACTCATTCCATGCTAATGCAGCATTTCTGTTTCTTGCTGTCATTGTGCTCCAGAAGATTCTTTCGCATAGTTTTCCAACATCTGTATCCATGGTCGATGTAAACACATTGCCCTTGTCTGTCCCCAGCAACTGTTGAAACCCCAATGAAATGGTGACATGCAAAATAAAAAATAGCATCCCTTGACACTGAATATTCCACCCAGTCATAGTTTTTATATACACCGGCATTGAAAGTCTTCCGTTTTTTAAAGAGGAACTGGGTTGTCTGTTGTATTTGCACTGATGTCAGCTCTTGGCAGGAATGTCGTGACGTCATGGGACTGGTAGTTGATTCGTGGGGGACCTTCTCCTCTGAGGTTTCGAAGCTAGTGCTGACTCTCACCTCTCCTGGCATAAGGATTTCGGTGTCACACAAAGGGGATGTTTCGCTGCAGATGGGGTTTAAAAGCTAGCGCTGACAGTCACATCTGAACGGATGATGTTGTACGCTGTCGCTTGCAGTCTTTTTCATGAACTATGCATCTAGTAATACTTCTTTTCTTTTCATTGTATTTATTCAGTCGTCATCTATAGCTACTACATATTCACCTCACTTCCAATCTGGCATGTAATGGTGGAGTAATAGCACTGTAATCATGCAATGAAAATATATTACTTTGCATTGACCTGACCAGGCTGCCAAGGTAGGAAAGCCGCCATAACCAATTGACGCCCCTACAACTCTAACATAATCAAGCTGCTGTATACATGTATTCAAATTTGGAATGGAAGTCCTTATGCTCATTTGCATTTTAAATTAGTGTAAGTACAACACATAGATAGATTCTTGTTCCGTAAATTAGTGAAAGCACAGCAAATACATTCTTGTTCTTTATTAACACATATTCTTTTGGGACTGAGGAGAGCAGATATATTTGAAATTGCCTTGTTGCCACCCTTTGTTCCATCAGGACAGTAATTGTCTTTGTTGTCTTAAGGGACTGCATTTATCTGTGCTCTTAAAATTCAGTCATTGTCTGATCCCCAGTTGCACTGAAAAATGAGCTGGTATACTAAACTGACATTGTGCCGATGGACGTTCCACTTCAATTTATCTTCAAGAGAAGGGACAGTGAGAGTAGAGTCAGGTTTTAAGCACATTTAGCCAGCGGCTGCATCTAGCTTAGTGTGCAATGCTTAAGCTGAAAATGTGAAAGAAATCCATTACGGCAAGGTTTAGGAACAGTAAGATGCGTGGCATTACCGCTGTCAGTTTGAAGAGTCCCTTCAGTCTCATTTGAGAGGGTTCAAAGACCATGGGTTTCACTAAAACTCTTGATGATATAGACAAAAGGTTAGTGTTCATTAAACCTGTAACTGGAACCAATTAAATGACAAAATGAAAAGGATGATTCTATTTGTCTTTTTTAAGGTGCTCGTGTCATTTTTTACAATGTTCATTTGAGCAGCCTGACCAGCCTGATGGAGCAAGATTGGCTTTAGTAATCACATGAGTTTAGGCAAGGCTACTGTTTGTCTGACCAAAGGCCGATTAAGGTTAGTGTTCATGAGGCCTGTTAGCGAAAGGTCATTATTTTTGCAGCTCCATTTAGTGCTGCAGGGTAGAATAGTAACTAGTAAAATGTTGTCACTTCACCATTACATTTCTTAAGGGTAGGTACTTAACATTTAATTAGATACTTGAAAAATGTAAATGTTAGTTTAGTATTATCATTATGAGCAGTGTTGGGAGTAACTCATTACAAGTAACTTAAGTTACATAATCAGATTACTTTTTCATGTAACTAGTAAAGTAACACATTACTTTTAAATTTACAACAAAATATTTGTTCTTTTTTTTAAATAAGTAACTCAAGTTACAAAATATTTGTTCTTTTTTTTAAATAAGTAACTCAAGTTACTTTTTTTTTTCCATTTATTGACTGACGGCTCTTCTGTGCACATGTTAGGAGAAACCTTGAGTAATTGCAGAGGCGTTGTGTGCGCTGTGTGTGAACTAAATGTTTATTGTAGTTCTAGACTAAATGTGAACATTAATTTACACATCTCACTTGTACAAAAACAGATTATGTATTCCTCAAAATGAATAAAAACAGTGAAATTCAATCTCAGAATATTATGCAGACATGCAATAATTAAACGTTATATTACACAAATACACTTAATGCATTTAATATCACTTTATTAAGCAATGTCTTTGCCTCTGACCTTAGATGATCCAGTTCAACCATAATATAAAAAAAATGACTTCAGATAAACATCACATTTGTGTTTATTATTATAATTTTTTTATGAATTTGCATTTCCTTCAGCTTGAGGCTTTTTCATTTCAATTTTGGTGTGAAAGCCTTTACATTTGTAAAAACAAAACAAGCAAGCCAAACCCAGCTTAGAAAAAGTAACACAAAAATAATATTACACATTACTTTCCATAAAAAGTAACGTAAGTAATGAATTTTTTTACTTTATTACTTTTAAAAGTAACTTTCCCAAACACTGATTGTGAGTTAAAAATAAATACACACGTAATAACTATAATAACTCATTAATAACATTAACAATGGTAAACATAGTAGTTAACTTAAATATGAATATATATAAAATTATGAATCAATATAATTATGATTTAAGGTATTTTTGATGTTTCCAAATAACCTTTAAAACTATTTTATTTTATATTTAATAAAAGATTGAACATTTAAAATATCAATTAGAAACGGTAATAAAAGTGATTATTTTAGGGAATTTGCTTTAGATTCAAACATTTCATCAGTGCATAAATCATAATTTGAATGTGTATCTAGGCCTGTCGCGATAGTCAATAAATCAATTAATCGCACGATAAGAAAATGAGCTCGATCATTTTTCCGGCCGCGATAATCCCATTTGCATGCTTGTTTGTTTTCCTCGATTCTCTCTCTCTCTACCAAAGAGACTGGATGACCACTCTCGGTTCCTTAGCGTATAGGAGGAGTGTGATAACCCTCTTGTCAGTTGCATGGTCTTTGTGTGGGGAGGCGGCGCCGCGGCGCTTGTCAGTCACATGGTCTTTGTATGGGACTGCTTGCGGCGACTGCCGGGAGAGAGAAGACGCTAGTTGTGAGTTGGAGGAAAAGAAAAAGAAAAAGATGGAATTGGTTTCAAAGCCAAACGCGATCCAGCGAGCCCGATCTCATGAAAATGCGTATCTATACCACGAATGTTATTTCTCGTGCCATTTATACGCCCAAAATAGTTTTTGCGTGCATATGATACGCACTTTATGGCGTGTAATACGCACGCACTCCTCACCCCTAATCCTAACCAAGTATTTTCAGTGCGTAGCATATACAGTGCGTCTCCGCATAAAGTGTGTATAAAAATAAAGTGCGTCTCCGTCTTCCCGACAGTACACAATCACTCGGGCGGACAGTGCAAAATGGTGTGATATGTTTGTTTACAAATCTTTGTTTACAAAGGTCCTAACGGGCAGTTTTGCCTGTTATGGAATATATAACTATTTATGTCTGAGCCTAATGTTTGATATTTTTTGAAGTGCAATTTTGTTTACATCCATTTTATTTATTGTTTTTGGTATTTTTCAAGTTAATTTTTTGTTAACAGACACTGAGAGTCCATTGCTTTTATTGTTTTTGGTTGTTTTGTTCATTTTTTGTGGATATTTAAAATG
>FLSR01000885.1:43935-65070 GCA_900092035.1 Leuciscus waleckii | reverse complement strand
TCTCTCTCCCTCGCACCCCCCCACCCACACACTCGCTCTCGCTCTCTCTCTCTCTCTCTCTCTCCCTCTCCCTCTCTCTCTCTCTCCATGTCACTATCCTTGACTATTTATGATGTTTTGTGCCAGCATGACCACCATGACAATCCCTTGCTTTCATGGAAATAAGCACTGCTATTAGTAGCCTAATTAAAATTATTTACTATAATTTTCTAGTCAGTGTTGATGTGTTGAGGCAAATATGTTCATATTTTATCAAGAAAGGGGGAAGTGAGAGAAAGAGAGAAAGCAAATTATCAGAACATAATGACTAATTATTAGGCAAGTTGGAACTCGATCTACACCCCGCCCTGTCAAAAAGAGTCATTTAAGTGATAGTTCAGCAAAGTAAATGAACATTCTGTCATCATGACCCTCATGCCGTTCCAAACCTCTATGACTTATTTTTTCTGAAGATAAATAAGAGTCATAAGAGTTTGGAATGCCATCAGAAGTAACAACACATTCTGTTTGTATGTAGGCCTATGTGATCACGCTGAACATTACGAAATTAGACAAATTCTAGCAAGGACTTTAATACTATTAGGAGCCATAAAAGCCGCATTTTAAAGATAATGCAAAAATATGGCATTTCCTTTGACTGAACAAAAATAGTTACGGGAAACAATCCCGTGTTTGTTGCATTAATAACCAAAAATCAGGTTATGCTGACAGGCTAGTGGGCAGGGAAAGTTGAATACTAATGGATTTGACCGTTTCAGTCATGTGGTGGTTAGGGATGATTCACAATCATTCAATTATTTCACTACATTCAATTCATCTTTGCTCTATGAAAACATATGTGCAGTATTGCAGGAAACCACATCATGATGATAGCTGAGACTTCTCTGACAAAACAACAAAGGACAAATCTCTAAAGTACTTTATGACAGATATGGAAGTCGATTTGAGAGGACAATTTACAATGCCTTAAGCATTGTGGTTGTATCCATCATATCTGTCCAAGATGTCTTCTATTTAGAGAACTGGCATCATAGCAGAAGTAGTTGTGAATGGGTTTCTTTGAGGATATAAGAGGTCAGAAATGTGCTTGTGGAGAGAGAGACTGTCTCTGATGTCCTTTGTCTGGATGTCTCTGATCCTCTGGCAATGTGTCCGGACATTAGTGCCGTCCGTGACCCCCCTCATCCTCTCTCGATCCTGTTGCTACGCGTCATTAAACTTGAGAGGCTGCCTGCGAACTGAACACGCGCGGAGGGCATGATGTAGATGGTCGTTTGGCAGAATGTTTGTGTGTGTGTGTGTGTGTGTGTGTGCTATGAATTTGACTGTGTACTTGACTGTGTGTGTTTGCCTGTGATGCCGGAAGTAACACGATAGCATGATACTAGACATGAGCCGGAGACTTTTAAAGAATAAAGGGGAGAAATTGTAAGGAAGCACCTTTCAAATTAAAAAGGTCAATCATTTTACGACCTTCAGCTTTAGATTAGCTTGGGCCAGATTGATGTTGTTACTACACCAATTGACAGCAAAAAATATTTCTACTATCAGGGCTGCCAACTTTTGAGTTTAGCTTGGAGTGAGATTTATTGGATCTAGCTAACCAATATGCTATGGTCATTAAATGGCTTTCCTGAGGTAAATGTAACGGTACGTGTTATAGACTGACTGTTTTATTGACATCTTTCCACTGATTGATCAATTACATGTGACATGTTACATTTCGGTAAGTTGTACTGTATCTTTCAACATTTACCTTCCAACATTCACTGTATCTTTCACCTTCTAATGTTCATTCATGTTTATCTTCTATTAACTAGTAGTAAAGAGGAAGAGATGAGGCGCTACAACGATCTGTCATGTTTAAGAGCGCCAAAACAGTATTTATTGCTTGAATTTCGTAAGAAAATTAACATAATTGGAAATCTGAGACGTTGTTTCAAATGGACGGTACTGTAACTCTCCTTTTCTGTTGGTGTCAGTGTCCTCGTTGCGTGAGAAAATGATGTGTGGCGTGAGAGCGTGTGAAAAGTGTCAATTGCGTGAGTCTCACGCTCAATGCGTGAGAGTTGGCAGCCCTGCTACTATGACAGCCATTTAAAAGGATATTTTTTATTTGATTTGATTTCTTTATGTATTTTTTGCAAGCTGCATTCACTACCGTTCAAAAGTTTAGGTTTTATGGTTTTGAATGAAGTTTTAAATACAGTAAAAACAGTAATATTCTGAAACATTATTACAATTGAAAATAACTTTTTTCTATGTGAATGTCCCTTGGTGTCCCTTGTCTAGTCATTAGTCCCAGGCCCCTGCAGGGGAACGGGACCAGGACTAATGACTAGACAAGGGACAACCTGTGAACAATGAAACAATGAACCAATGACAGCATGACACATCAGACAAGGGAGCACATGGCAGGATCACATGACTATAACAGGGAATCACGTGACAACGGGAAACATGACAAAGACATGAGACATGACCAAAACAAGACGTGACAAATATATAGTAAACTGTAATTTATTCCTGTGATCAAAGCTGAATTTTCAGCATCATTACTCCAGTCGTCAGAGTCACATGATTCTTCAGAAATCATTCTGATATGATGATTTGATGCTCAATAAATATTTATTATTATTGTCAATGTTGAAAAAGTGTGCTGCTTAATATTTGTGTGGAATTTTATTTTTATTTTTTTTGATTCTTTGATGAATAAAAAGAACAACATTTATTTTACAATGTAAAAGTCGTTACTGCCACTTTTGATCAATCTAATGCTTCATTGTTAATTAAAAGTTCAGTATTATTTACAGGCTCACTTTTGAACTGAAGTCTCTATATCACACAATGCAGATATTTTTACTTTTTTTTCTTTTTTCTAAAAGGCTCTTGAAAGTATGAAAAAATACTTTTCTAGGTAATATAGGTCTCCTTGGAAAAACTTGACAAATGCATATTTTATGTAAATAACAGTTGGAGATTAAGAACAATAACAGTAGAATTCCAAAAGTAAAAACCCATTCAGTTTGGTAAGCCATTTATTAAATATTGAAGAAGTCTTCTTACAGTCTTAAACTTAGAAATTGTACATATTTTAATATTTTGCATTACACTTCCTATAAAGAAAATGAATATATCCGATGTTGCTGAATAAGCGTGTGGTCAATGTTGCAATCTTATTAGTCCTACTGTCACTGACTAATTAAACAATAAATATCATTGATCTTTTGCTGCATTCCAACAGAAATGCAGAAAACAGCATTATAGTTTTAGGTCGGCAGTAAAATAAATAAATAAATCGAAAGATCCTGGTGGAATCACAAACATGTCTTTGTTTTTTGTTTTTTAAGCACATGACCCTTAAGTCATACCCATTCATCTCTCTATTCCAAGTGTCTTTCCATCTATTTCTCTTTTGTGAACCACAGCATGACTGCTGTCTCCCTTTGTCCCACATGCTTGTTCCAGTCATATCTGCACCTCCACCACCAGAACTTCCAAATCCAGAAAACTCTGACCTGCTCCCTGGATGTATTTCTCCTCCCAAACCCCCTTAGCGCTCCCCCTCTCCGAAAGCCTTGCTGTCAAGTAAAACAGAACTGACACTATCAATAATCGATTCCAAGGCACTGTAAAAACTGTCTTGCCCTGCACACATGATATGATCTGCCGTGTAGATGAGTTGGTGTGGGAAAAGGTGTAAGAGAGGGTGATGTTGCATTGCAATCAGCTATTAAGTCTATGATACAGGGGTAAAATGTATTTACATTTTGCTGTTTACAAAATAAAACAGAACTATGGAATATCACATAATTTAAACAGGATAGCCATGAGATCTCTTTGGGGAAAATAGCACATCCATCATTCTGCTAGTTGTCTTTTAACATGAAGATTTAAGTTCCAATTACTCAATTCTAATCTTTAATAAGACATCCTAATAATATTGTCCGCACCCAGAAAGAGCACAACAAACTATGCAGCAACATAAAGTTAAGTCATCCTAATGTAATGACCCTCTCAGTTTGAGCCTTGATTTCGATTTATGCCACTTGATTAAGATATCCTTTCTACCGTACAGTCCGCAGACACTGGACGCCTGCCTCGGCTCACCAGCATCAGCCGTTAGGACAGCTCCACGCGCCGATCAGTAAACAAGTCTGACACACACGTCTGTCAACCAGATAGGGGACGACAGCTCCTTCAAATCGAGACCGAGCTGGCTCGTGAAAAAATGCTGTGCAGTTAAGCAATCCACTTTGTACATCAGCAGTTCCTTTACATCGGATTTGCATTAGGGTTGCCATGAATTAAAAGCGGGGAGTTGATAATAGGAAGAGGGTTAAACCAAGGAAGTATATTATAGCTGGAGAAAGCCATCCATTACCATTCCCATTCATCTCGATGACAGCTGCTCCGGGCACACCGGAAGTACGCGACCTGCTTACTGCCATCTTTGCTCATGGGCAAATCACTCACAGGTGAATTACGATGTGAAAAAGCAGTCGTCAGACAAATACTCAAGTTCACACTTTAAATAAAATCGATCACTGGCAAAACATCAAGGATAATGTATAAGGAAATAGTTGCGACTTATATCTTGCTTGATAAAAAAAGTTTGCAAGTTATTTCGTTACCAATAGAGTTCAATGGAACTTGCGACCATAGTTGGCTAACAATGTTTTTGGGAAACGCACCCCTGGATGGCTAGTTTAGCTAGCTATGAACACTTTCTCTTCTGAGAACCCTGAAATGGGGCTAGGGTTCATAAAGAAAGATGCTTTTATCTTCAAGAATGGTGTAGTGTATGTACCTACAGAGGCTCTTTGGCTCCTCCAAACCCTCATCCCTTGGGTCGGGTTAAACTGGTTCCCAATGTTCTCTTAAGTGGTTAATATGCTAATTGTGCTTTGATATTCATCCAGGAAGGAGTTAGCTAGATAAATAACTATGTGCAATAAAGATTATGCTTTACCCAGCCAAAATATTAAATCCCTGCCTGGTAAAAATAAAATATGTGAAATCAAATAAACAGCCTTTGGAATTATTCTGTCACCCCTAATTTCCGTACAGAGACTTTCCCTCATCCATACAAGGTGGATTGTCCTTGAGAGTTTGCAAAAGCTATTTTCACAACAGAACCAAGAATAAACGAATAGGTTTTCTGCACTCAAGTGGAGAATTTCTTATAAAATTGGAAAGTAACCCTTGTCTCCACATTGTATGGTTCAGTTTGCCACGTTTTGTGACTTGGCATCACATCCAACCAGAAATGTCACATCTCGGCGCAATTGCAATAAGCAGTATATCTGCGTGAATACAAGAACTCAGTATGCGCAAAAGCGGTACCCTTTCCACCAGATGCCTGGCTTTAATGTCTCATGGCTCGCTCCAGTGTAAAAGGTCATCAGACCCTTCAGCTGAATTCATTTCTGGAAAAGGTCTCGGTTAGGGCCAAACACGGTGGAGGAAATCCAAGGGATAAGGTTAGCACAAAGGCAGCCAAAAGTGGAATGACATATCGTCTGTGTTATTCCTCCTGTTATCCAGAAGTAGATCCATATTTGGTAGGGAATATAATAGAGCTTTGCTTACGAGGACATGAACCCAACCTGTGTGAGAGATCAAGCTTAAAACAGCTTAGGAATTTTTGTCCTGTAAATATGTGCTACTTTATTTTAAGCCGTTTACTTAGAAGCAAGTATTAAAAAGTTAATTCTAACTGTGTAAACTTCAGATTACCATAGTAAGCCCATCAAGAACACCAATACCAAATGCTGCGTTTCCCTTCAAAGAACCCTTGCCAGTCTTAATTTAAGTCTGAATAATTTTATCAGCTCTCTCAGTTGAAGCTGAATGTGATGCAGTGCACCTCGCCTTATCGTTGTGCTTTTTTCTTGCTGTTTGATATTGAACATTTCTTCTACACAGAGGCTTGATCTGATAACTCTGATCCTTAAACCCGGTGTAGTTTGATGCGGCACTGGACAGAACTGAGATAAAAGAATGTCCAGTGCCTTAAACAATAAAACCTGTATCTCTGAAAGCTGAAAACTTGTCTTTAGTCTAGCCCACAAGTGTTTAATTTCCTTAGAGATTAGTTCCAACACGAATTAAGCACAGTGAACCACATAATAAATGCCTTCAGGATTTACCACCCCACATCCGGATGTCTACTTCTCTTAAATAGTATGTGAAAAGCAGTGTGTGAACTGTGTAGTATGTCCGAAATCATTGCATTCATGAAATAATAGGTGGACAGTACCTGAATGGCCTCATGCTTCCGCCGAGACTCTGATGTGTGCATCCACCAAAAGGCACGTCGACCCATAAGGCCAGGTAAAAAAAATTTGCAAAAATTATACCTCTAGGGGTACAACAACTTGTCACTTCGACAGTACCCTTACAGTACCTTACATACTCCTTAAAGGTGCATGTTAGTACCTTAGAGTAGTAATATGTACCCTAATATACAACTAGACAACTTGGAACCTTTTAGGTGTAAATAGGCTGTCATACCCCTGATAGTAAAGAGAAGCGACTCAACTGTCATAACATGACAGACGTAGAATGTCTGAATTATGTTCATACTACACACATGCATACTTTCGAGAACATACTTTTTAAAGGTCCTTCATAAGTCCTTCATTAAATCTAGGACCGATTCTGACAGAATGCAGTTTTGGATGCAACTCTAGAAACTTCCAGGCAGGTATGTTGGAGCAGGTTGTACACTCCGCGAGTAGGTGACCCACCAGGAAAAGTTGACTGAAGCCCTCTGGTCTAATTATTTTCCTCACAGGGCTGGATCATAGTCTCTCGAGGCCTCTGGGCCTGAGGGCACCTGGGGACAGCTAATGTTGTATGAGCTCTGGGACCCTAAAGGTCAGCCTGCATTTTATATGCCAAAGGACCCAAAGTATGTGCCGCCTTTAGATAGTCTGGCAATAGTCTGATCCATAATCTAGTCCTGTTACCGTAGGAGATGTGAATATTTCATGCATTCACAAATTGTATTTAGATTTGTTCACTTATTTCATTGACATATTGTGACCTTTAAACAAACTTATTATGTTACACTTACTACCTGACAGGCTACTTAGTCTGAATGTCAACTCACCCATTCAACTGTAGAATAGTGGGGGAGAAACAGGGTATACTGACGCCCAATTTAAACTATCACACTTCAGGGATGGTAATTAAAATCACATTATCACAAACAAAACATCTGGAATCCCATCGCCTATGAATGCTGGGAGCCTGGATTCGGGATCAGAATTATTTCAAAGTCAAAGCTTATATTGTTGAAAGAAGCTGCCACTAATAACACACTACTCTTACTGTCGACAGTTGAAGGTTTTCCTCCTTTGAAGACAATGTTAAAGGTGTAGGTGAAAGTGTATTTTGCAATTGGAAACAGGATTTCTTCACATATCCTGTCTGTTGTGTTGTGCACTGGCGTAAGTCTACTTTCAAAGCTACTGTAAAACAAGACAGCTCCATGAAACAGGATTTTATTCGGTTTTGTACACAAATGGAGTAGTTTTATGCCATTAAGTTCAAAGGAAACCAAGCCCAGAGAAGAGAGTGCCATCAATCAGTCTAATGCATCTGGGAGAAAATGTGTATCCAGACAATGCACAAGATGCTAAATTTGATATATAATGGTTGTCTTAGACTTTTGCTTTCTGAGATTCACAGGGTCTTGCATGTATTTCATCAGTCTTCCAAGTTTGTCGCAAGGGCTGTCTGCTGTAGGTCATTCTAGAGTAGTCCTTATTCTCAGAAACCTTGCATATGTTGTTTCTCCTTAATTCGTGCCAGCTGCAAGCATGCGGCTGTTTATATCTGCAAATATTCTGTGCATCCCATTGCATAATTCAGGGTTAATGTGTCGATTGCCATGTCACGCATGCCAGGTGCGCCTAGCCAATTTCCAATTCAACTCAAGCAGTTGTTGTGGACTATTCTGCATTATCTCCTTACCGCAAAATATCCCAATACATTTCAACAAGCAAGCAAATTATGGTGGTTAAAATGTAAGCCAAACATCGGAACAAACTGCCTTGCATGTCACTGAAGGCGGTCGCTTCACAGCGGAATAGTTTCATCTAGATGGGTTGCTTGTGGTTCTCTGGCATGGGGCATGCATGGACGGCTGCCTATTTCCTGCCAAGCACGGCGCTGCCATTGGTTCCATGTCTCCCCTTTCCAGAATGTTCTCTGTGACATTACTTCCTAATGAGCGTGTCAATTAGACTTAGGTGAAAGCTCCAGATGGCTGTTGTATGGTCAGAACTGTGTGTTGATACAATAGCAGTCCAGATGCATGGGCTCATGTACAGGAGATGAGAGATGCCAGGACTGCAAGTTGTTTTTATCCCAGTAGATGGATGTCTTGTGTGAAGTGTACCATCGTCACTATCATCTAAGATAGATACATTTAGTAATTAGAAGGGTTGGGAATTGAGAACAAGTCCTTATCCTAGACATGGTTAATGGTTCTTGAACATCTGCATTCTTCTACCGGTAAAATAAATGTTTTTGATGAGTTGTACTTGTTGTCTTGAATGTGATGAGAGAGAAAGACTGGCTGCTGTGAAATAATACAGAGACAATGAAAAGTCATACATCTGCACACATCTTTCTGTTGCATTGGCCTCTCTGGTCTCATGATCATCATGACAAGTGTAGTCCGATTCACGAGCAAATGACTCTTATGAGTCGATTTGTTTTAATAAATGACACTCAATATAATCTGTCTAAAGCATATCAGTCACTCCTAATGAATCAGTCAGGACTGCGTTTCCCAAAAGCTTCGTAAGCCTAAGTTGATCTCAGAACAATTGCCACCAATGGTCTCTTCGATCAACTTAGGCTTACGATGCTTTTGGGAAACGCGGCCCAGAACAGTTAGTGAATTTCCTGACTCTGTCTCAGTCTTGACTTTTAGTTTTTTCCAAATGTATACACACACAAACTCACATCTGGTGCTTCCACAAAAGTACTAAATCAATCATTAATGGTATTGTACCGAAAATGGAATCGTTAAACCGAATCGTTAATTTCTTTTCGACTCCCACGATTTACATCCCTACCTACTAATTAGTCATTCAGCTGATGTGTTAACCAAATAAACACTTATTATTTATAAGGGACAGTCACTAAGGAGTGACCTCAGTTTAAGTATCTTGATCAAGGACATAATGGTGATACAGTTAGAGAGCCATATATTTAGCTTCTAAGCTATAATGTTAATGCAGATGGCATGCAATCATTTTTAACTGCAGATTTTTTTTTTACAACGATTATGACTTTAGGGAATGTTAATAAGTGTTATAGTCAGGTTGTCTTGGTAATTAAATGGTGGTAGATGCTATTGCACTATTGTGGTGTTAAGTTGACTAATTATCTAAGCAGAGCTCAAACAGACATCAGTGAAATCGCATGAGCAGGTTTCATCTGGCCCGTGATTTGATTTGCCTCTCTGACAGAGCGTGAAGACAATGCTCAAGGAAAATACATTTTGCTGCTTGCTGCTTACTCTAATTTAACAAAGCTAAGAGTTGTTTTTTGTACTCTTCTTCAGTGATATCTCAAATAACCCCAGATTAAACTACAGAACATGGCCTCCGGTTGCCAGAAATAAAACATTAGAAGACATCTGGGCTCAGTGTGTGTGTGTTTTGGTTTCAATACAATTTCCCATTGCATTTAGTGAAACAGGAGAAGATAACTGAACCAAAACATACATATAAATGGAGAATATTTAGTTTTAATTGCATTACTTGGAATGCTATGATGACCTCATCTAACACATTTTCAGGGACACGGTAAGATAAGTATAGCACATTAGCTATTATGATATTTTACATAAACACTGAATTATAGCGCTATTAATTTCCACAATATTCATTTTTTTAGATTATCAGTAGAAACTAAGTTCCATTTGAAGGCAAAGTATGTGTTTCCGAAGCTCAAGTGCAATCAATTGAAAATTTTAATTAATTTTTTTCAACTTTTTTTTGTGAAAAAGCTCAGGCAAAGCACTGCTTTTTAAGAGCATCCCATGTATTCCGTGCTAGAATTGGTTGAATGGCTCAATAGAGTAATTTATTTATTTCCCCTCTTACTTTTAACTTAATTAGTTTGGTCAAACAGTTTCCTCCCGAAGCTTTTTTCGCAGTTAATCCCCCCGCAGTTATTGTTCCAGACTGCTAGTCCCGACTGAAGTTGCTGGGCTGTTCACGTCTTAAATTAATTCAGTCCCCCATGTCTTTAATCCACTGCTTCCCATGCTCCTTTGTTGCATACATTTATTTAACGCCTACCATTTCACTGGGGCTGGTTAAAGAGCGGTCTAGCCACAGCGGCTCTTTGATTGTTTTGTAAATCTAGAGCGCACAAACATGGGAGGCCGGCCCAATGTGGCTGTAAACACGTTTCTAGCACTCCCCCGTCACGTGCTACCTTCCGTCGCCGGTCATCTTCCCTTGCCTTATTTTGCCCCAGCATTAACTTACAATGACTTGCAGAATATATGCCCTGTAAACCTGTAATTGCTTTCCTCGTCTCTGGTCCCAAGTGGTCCTTTATGCCGAAGGATCCATCTCTCACTCCCATTTAAAGGAGGGTTCCCTTTCATCCGTGCCTGGGATGTGTAATGATAATATGAAACCGGATTTAGCCTCGGTCTCTCTGAGTGCTGTCTTGGCAGCGGCTGCCTCCCTTACTGTTTTTATTGATGATGCTCTCTATGTATCACGGGTCTCATATCACCCATGGGCTGTCCTCTAATATGCCTGAGTGTAAACCAAGCCTCTTGTGAGAGTAAAGGTCATAACTCAAAGGGTTATTTAATAATGCAACAAAGGGACTTGCATTTACCAAAGCACAGCTATAAGAAACTTTACTAGGCACCATTCTGGGTCATTTCTTTGATGTGAACATACACGTTGTTTGAGAATCCTGTTTATTCGATTTTTTTGATTTTTTTGTGTATGATATTTTGCATCTATTCTCTGTGAAAAAGAAGCACACTAGCATAGTTTTTAAAAGAGTACTTATTACAGAAATAATATGCTTTAATGGAAAATACTTAAGTGTGAACTGAATGTAATGTTTTTAACACATTGTATGTTATTTAAAATTAAATGAAAATGTATTATAGTTATAATTTATATTAAATGTAACTTAAGCGCTTTTTGACCCACAGGTACATTTTTATATGCAATTTCATAATAACATATGTTTAAAGTGTACAGCCGAATGTACAGTCTTGTCAAGCATTTATGGTAAATTAAAATATATTTTAATGTGATTTCTATTGAAACTTGTATGCCATGGATTTAAAACTATTTATAATTACACATTTGTAATAAAGTTGCAATTTAGTACATTTAAAAAAATAAAACGTAACTTTAAATGTAATATCAAATAACGCTCTACAATTAAAAATGTGGACTTATCGTGCATTTATTGGGGTGCATTGTTTGAAGCTTAATAATCTTTCTTCGTAGTTTTTTTTTTATCAAAACAACTTCCGCCTCTTATCCTTTTTGGCTGATGTTGCGAACATCTCTTGCTATTCAACTTCTCTCTTCCGTCCATCTGGCTTCATTCTGGTAGCTCCTCCCAACATTTGTCTCATTTCATGCCATGCTTTCCCTCAGTAAAATGGGTTGCAAACAGCATGTCATGTCTCTAAACCAAAAGCCATCTTATAAACAATCAGGCTATTTCGAGGCAAGGTTCATTCATGCAAAGCTGTGTACCGTTGCAGCACATTGAACTGATTTGTACGAATTAAAAATGACTCATGTGCCAATAGCAGAAAATCATTTTGTTTTTGTTTTTTTGACAGGCAGACATCTTCAGCTCACAGGGTCTTAATTTGGTGTACATAGTAAAGGCCATTATTGTGTCTGCTCCAATACAATCTTCCATTTAACAAAGGTACTTTGCAAGTGGAGACCTTTCTCTGAAACTTGTCAGAATGATGAATGGTGCGCGACATGATCTGAAAAAGATCAAGGGCTTCGTTTGTCTGAAAGGCAGGGATGCAAAAGGCAGGGGCTTGCTGTCTAATCCTTGAAAAGCCGGCATGAAATCTGGATCTCGATTGGCTTCGCCTGCCTTTATTCTAAATGCATGGAGGAAAGTTGACGGTTCCACCTTTATAATCCACTCACAGATCACACAAGCAAGAATTTCCCCTCATTCATCAAATATAATTTTTCTTAAGCAACAACTGAGAATTAAAATCTGTTTCTTTGTATAATTAGACTGTACATTAGTTGTTGTATGGGAAAAATTACTTATTTGGCTGCTTAATGAGTTGTATGCTAATCTTCCGTTGTACATTATGGAATTCCACCGTGTAAATAGAACAGGGACATATTAATCTCAAAATTGATTAAAATGTCATTTAAATTCCTCATTTAGGCTTACATCTGAGCCATTTTCAATCAGCTCTGTGTGAGAGATGTGTGGTTAAAACTTAATGTTGTAGATAGTTCTACCTGTGTTGAAATTGATGTCATACTTTGCTCTAAGTCCCTCAGGATGTCTGTGAAAGAGTAATTAAAGACTGAATTACCTGCAAATCCCTCCTAAAGAATCTTCTTTTCCCTCTGTAATGGCTTTTTGTTTTTTGTTTGGCATATGATCCATCTCTGATTTATTTTCTATCGTTACCAGACCAAATCCAGATATTTAAAGGGTTAGTTCACCCAAAAAAAACAAAAAAAGTTCACCTCTCATTAATTACTCACCGTCATGTCGTGCCAAACCCGTAAGACCTTCATACATCTTCGAAACACAAATTAAGATAATTTAATGAAATTTGAGAGATTTCTGTACCTCCATTGACAGTTTATGCAATTACAACTTTAATGCTTAAAAAATTGTATAAAGAGATTGTAAAACTAATTTGAATTGAGTGGTTTAGTCCACTTTTTCTGAAGAAACACAATTGCTTTATATGATGAACAGCTTTAATGTAGGCTTTTATTCACATATAAACATTCATCAATGCACATATCAGATATGGTAAATTGAAGCTCAAGTATGCTTGCTTGATGTGTGAAAACCAATGAGGTTCGTTCTTATGTTATGCAGCACGTTTGAGTTTCCGCAAAAAAATAAATAAAATTAATAAAAAAAATTGGTTTGTTCTTGTGCGCCAAGCAAGTACGGCTAGTGAGCTTATCTTTATATTCCTCCCAGACCAAACTCAAGGAAAATGTTACAAGGCTCAACAGGCCGAGATATAGTGAAAGTCAGGGTGAGAGACCTGTGCTCACTTGTCTATCTCTTTCTATTCCCTAAGCTCACACCTTTGGATCAATCCAGAATCCACATGACAGGAGCATTCGATCCATCTTAGAGTTCAGCGAGCTCTCCTTACATCCCAGGCCTTGATAAAAACATAACTTCCACCCTTATAAAAAGAAAGCAGGCTTCCTTACTTCCTTCACACCACAGTTTTAGCCTGTACTATATCGATCAGTTTATCAAGTTGAAAAACTTTTTTTCATAATATTGTATCCTGCTTTTATTAAAAAGTAATAAACTAGATTTTCTGTAGAACTTGTCACCTGAATGCTAAGGTGGGAGTTTGCCAGGGGATTGGTAGGGTGTCCATGGTAATTCCCAATTTCTAAGACTGCAACATGTTTGCTACCTCATTGAGAAGTTGCGATCAGGATTTGCCAAGTGAAATGAAACTAGTTTAGACTATGTCAATAATAATTAGAGGAGTAATCTCTGTTTAGGTGAGAGCACTGCCTTAATACATTTTCTTTCTCAGCAAATCACTTGCTGTTCATTACAGAGTCTACTTTTATCTGCAAATCACATATTGCAAATAAGTCTCAGATTTTATAGGTTTAACACATTTGTGCAATAGGGAGTAAAAGTCAGATCTGGTTCAGATCAAGCAAGATTATGATGATGAAGTCAATGAATTATAATAAGGATGTTGTCTCTCCATTGCAGTATGTCCACAAATCTTGCTGTACTTTTTTAAACCATTAATAATCATTATTTTGGCATCCTCCACATGTCAGATTATTAACATTCTGCTCTTTAACTCTGAAAATGTGTAGTTGTTGCCTTAAAGAGCTATCTTTACCTGATCTGACCATTGTTATAACTTTCAGTAACTAAATGTAATGTTTTTTTTGTTTTGTTTTTACTTGAATAAATTCATTCATTCATTCATTCATTGGTAATATTAAGTTAGCTGACAAAACATGATTCAGTGTGGATATCATAAAGACGACACAGAAAAAACAGCCAATCAAATAAAAACACTGAGTTCGCTCTGTAGCTCTGCACTCACAGAAATTGCAATTCTCTTTATAAATAAATGTTTATAGTTATGCAATACAGTCAAGAGTCACCAGCTTTAAGCCAGGATATGAAGCAAAATGCATGCATTCCCTCTTCCTCCCCCCTCTTCCGCTTTCTGTAGCTGTAAACCATGTTCAGAGGGATCGATACTCTCTCCGATAGAGCAGCTAATGCACTGTGAGCTGATTTTGCTCAACATGACAACAGCAGCTCTGCTTGTGTGCTGTGTTTATTACTGACCAAACAGGAAGAACGAGGAAAAGGGTTATTCGGATATTCTTGGCTTTCTGACAGTAATGGCTGAAATGTTAGACAATCAGGGTAAACAAATATAACAGAGCTGTTCGGTTATTATAATATTTACATACCTTGTAATCAATGTCATTTCCGCATGGTTGGTAATTGTGTCAAAAAAAGCTATTTAAAAATCATTATTCAGAACTAAGTTATTCTGTGAATTGAACATGTTGTACCTTAAGCATCAGTATTTTGCTGTTAATGATATAAGCGATACCTAATCAATGCCCCTTGGATTTCTCTTAGAGAAGGACTAATCCCCACCTCAAACCATCAAAATGCTAATATCCTTTCTGTTTGAAATGCTAGGAGCTTTCGCTCTCTCTAATTTTCCTATTCTGAAAAAGACCTTTCTGAGTAACAGGAGAGAGCGACAGAGATCAATAACTCACTGAAGCTCATTATTTATTATCCTACAGGCTGAAGGCAGCTGAGGAGAGGTGGTGTAAGGATTAGCTAGTATGGCTATCCCTGCCAAACATAGTCAATAGATACACAAAAGTGGCCCCAGAAATAAACTCCATTATCCCCTCCCTATTAGTATGCTATTAGCAATTATAGATTTTGCTGAGTTGCATCCCTCTGGGTTGAATGCAAACATGCCAGGCGCCTTGTCTGAGTTCAATCAAATTGCGTGGCAGAACGTGATCACAGGAGCGGTCTGAAACTCCCTAAAGCCAACAGAGCTTTGTGGCAAAAATATCAATATTAATGATATCACTTTTTTAGTGAGATATGTAGTCATTTCAAATTTGGATTCCCCAGAATGGCCAGAGTCACGTCATGTACTGTTCCATTGCATGAAATGGTTGTTAATAAATGGGAGACTACGCAACCGGCTTGACTTTGAGAGCAATGACAATAAGAGTCAGTGGATCAATAACCTAATTCTAAGTTTTTTAGACAGGCCTTCTTCAATATGTGTGAAATGAAATTGTCAATTGCACTCTGGTGAGCCAGAGCTCAGCTGGAGTGGGCATATTAAGTCAAACACCTGTCACTTGGGGAGGCTTTGTACTCAAAAGAGGAAGGTTATTATGCAGCATGACTGAGTCAAAGGGACAGGAGGATTTTGAGGCATGAGCCGGGTCTCTTTTTCCTCAGAGGAAGAACTGTAAGTGTCTATTGAATCAACTTTTAATATGTGCCAGTGACTGACTTTAAGGTTTCTTTGTGCTGAAGTGTTCTTTACTTTCAGAATATGTCTGCGCTGTAGCCTCCTCTCTTCCGGAAGCAAGACTGCTCAATACATGTATATCATGTTTCTGACCCATTGGTCGTTACAGCAACAGTTTCATTTAAGGCAGACTTAGTAGTTCACTCTACTGTAACATCCAACACAGCAAAGAGGTTGCTGATGAATATCTTTGTGTGTTGAGTCAGGAGTTGCCCATCAAGGTGAAAAGACCCACAGCATTTGCACTCAGTGATGCAAGAGAGTTGTCTGTCTCTGTCAGCACAAATCGATGGACTCTGTCAGAGCAAAAAGTGCACACACACCGATTTCCAGGTTGGTGGTGTAATTGTGTTGAATTAGGAGGATGTTGTTTGTGATCCCTGGACTGTGTGAAATGAAATCTGAAATGAAACTCAAAATGACACCCATAGAAGAAGGCATTGTTCAATTACTGTTCACGAAGACCATACACATGGTTGAAAAACAATTTGTATTTATTTCACTTAACCAAGCTTTTCCTCTGTTCCAAATGGTGACCTCGGCTCTTTTGGCCCTCATTTGACTCCACACTGGAATGACGTAATGTTGCATGGACTGTTGGGTATCACCGTGAAGTCAGGACCAGTGCTATCTTCACAAAAGGGTGCACTGTTGGTGCATCGAATGTGTAACAGAAGCACTGGTAGTCACTCTTTTGAACCGTAAATTGTTGACTGGGACACCCATTTATCTTGATGACCTCTTGGACACAAAGACAAAAACAAAGGCCACAAGATTGCAAGTTTACATCAAGTGCATCATTTTGGTCATGGCCTTTGTCTGAGGCATAATTTGACCAACACTTTCACTGAACTTTTATCACCGTTAGTTGAAACAACAAGAGGGACTTTTCATTTGAAAACAAATTGTCCTTTCCTCCATCTTATAAGGCTAAAAAACTTTTCAGAGTGAAGGAAAGTGACCAACCACCTCAGTGGAATATTCTCCCCATGTGTAATTTAGGTATCTGGCAGGGATAGACGATGTGAGCATGGACTGGCTTTAATTGATTGTATGACTAATGAGCACTGAGAGGAGAAGGAAGCTGGGAATAGAATCCTAATCACTCTGTCAGACTGGTGATGAGACGAGCTTCTCGCCAGGGTCCTGCCTTACAGCTCACACAAGGCCCCTGGGCACATTTCCAATGGTTTCAGCTAGCTGTAGGACACTAGCCTCAGGGGTGTGCACATTAAGGTGTGCAAACAGAGAGTTCATCAAAAAGAGTCTGATATATACTAGTACAGATTACACCAGAGTGTCTACATGGTCACCTAACATTCTAGAAACAACAATTACTAATTTGTTTCGAGGCACAGTGGTTTTCAACTGATGGGTTGCAGCTCAGGAATAGGATGTCGAGTGGATAGGGTTGCATGAAAGTTAATGTTTCCTCTACATCCTCTACTCTACAATATGAGCAAATGTATCTGTCACTTGAGGGAAACTTATCAATTAGTAGGGGCCAACATGGACAGGTTATGTGAATGACCCTCATATTTAAAAACTTTGAGCAAACCTACACAAAGTCGAAGAAAATAAAACCCTGACTGCAATTATGGGTTCACTTGCAATAAACATGGTTTGTGCTGACCCCAATGTTGGGTCACCACTTGACATCAATGTAAAATTTGGGCCCTGACGCAAAACCAGGGGAGAACAACTGATTTAGCTGACACTTTATTTGAAGCTACTTTAGTACACGTATTAGGGGCCGTGCCTCCGATGTAACCTTGGGTTACATTTGTCGTTTATGGACGCAATGGTACTGGAACCGTGCAGGGTTGGGTACGTCAACTTTTCACTTACCGGCTCACATCTTCAGCCACCCCAGCCTGTGTTGTACAATTGTTTATTGTAATCTTTTTTTCCGTAAATTAGACCTATACTAAAAGGTTCACTCTGTGGTGTATTCTTGCCTTTTTGATCGTCTGAAATAAATAAATACATTTCCCCCGAACTGAGCAAGTGGTGAGGTTTCATGGTTTACATTGGCAAGGCCCATGGACATAAGTGATCTGAGAAGGACCAAGCCACTGTGGTATTTTGGTTTGAAGAACTCTCCGAAGCAAATAAATCCTTTGTGAATGGGCAGAAAAATGTCCTGGCTTCAGGACTAACCACCTGTCAGTCTCTTGATACTCTCATCTCTTTCTCTTATTTCTTTCTCCTCTTCTCATTGAAGCCCAAGAGATCCTCACATTGTGACTTTTCTACATTTCTTGCTTGGTGTGTCACACCAGAAGAGCATAGTAAACAGTTGGCTGCAGTTTTGGTAGTTTGTCTGAGGAACAGATGTTGCTTTTGCGCAGTGGTGGCAGAGGCAAACCCCCGGTAGCACCACAGGGCATTTCTGCTGGCAGTTGCCAGCTGGAACCTTTGAACCCGAACTATCTGAATGGCTGACTCTGTCAAACATCTGTTTCCTTCCCAAGCACTGTTATTTTTGCTTATAGACCTTGCAACATTGACAAATAACCTTTTCACCTGTGGCCATGGGTGATGTGGTAACCATAAATACTATCCAATCAGAACAATGATGTGCGATGGAAAGGTGGAGCGTTAAAATGCATTCTGCTTTTTAATTGGACATTAGGTTGACTGATAATGAACTGTGATCCATGGATCTTCCAAAAGTATTTGGAGATTGAAAGTGCTGCATTCGTCTCTGATTCTGAGGGGAGAAAGAGAGAAACAGAGTGTCCTTATACCATTAGCCCAGACTTTGCATGACAGATGTCCTCTTTAGACCAGTAAACCAATAGAAAAAGGATAATTACATCACAAGTCACAGATCACTGAGTCACTGTCAAGAGACCTTCTACTGCTCCTGCTAAGCTAAGAGTTTCTAAAGACCAAGACATTTTGGGCCCACAAACATTAGCAGGGGGAATATCTGCAGACCTTTTTCATTCCCAAAAATGAGATTGAAGTTTATGACTTCACTTGATGATATAAAAATTATTTTTATAGTCAGTCCACTCAGTGGCCACCTTGGTACATTCTAGTTATTTAGGTCCTACTGCTCTAAAGAGTGAGATCTCCAAAGTCCATGTTTCAGTAATATATGTCCAAATCTCCAATACAATGTCCCTTTTTGCTTCTCAGATTTCCTTAAATTATCTTTGAAGTAAGCCTTAACAGTTGCTCTTTTGTTAATTTGTTAGTTAAATGATGTAAACAACACTATCCTTATCCATAACCTCAGTACCTTATAGAGGGTAAAAGCATCCTGTGTGCATTCCGTTGTAGGGTGTCTGCTTATTTAGTCTCTCTGTAATGTCCCAACTGGCTCGGTGCGGTTAGCACACAGGGTGGCCGGGGTAAGGACCAGGCCCAAAGTAGGAAGGGTCTAACATAAAGAGAGTGCTTTTAGCTCCCACATAGAGCTCGGTTTATAGCTAGCCGAGTCTCACTTCAATAACTCATTTAGAATATGAACTGCATATTTAGTGCAGAGAGGGATTGTGGGTAAATACCAACAGCATGCTGTTTGAGTGGGGTTTCTGCTTGCATTTGCACAAGGGCTGATACAGGTCATGCAGATGAGTAATGGCAGAGCAGAATGGTGTAAAATCGCACTAAATAATCTGTATCACAGCCTATAAACCAATTCTGTTGATGGCCTGCGTTTTCACATTGGATAATATAGTCATAAAGCACTTCTTTAAAGACACTGACTGATGAATATTCATTGCATAGGTCCATCTGCACTATTTTATCATAAAATTGTTAAAGGTGCCATATGCGTGATAAACTCTTCGTGCTCCATGCTTTAAAATGCAGCTGTGCCTAATTTGGCATGAGGGACACAATGGGTTCCTAATTAGATTGCAAAAAGAGAGTGCTAAAAAATCTAGTTTAAAAGAAATCTGCCAAGTTTTTGGAAATGTGCTCTTTGTATTCATGTTGGTTTCGTATGATTTTGAAAAACATGTACAGTATATCTTTTTTTTTTCTTTTCTTTTTTTTTTATGGGTTTTAAATATATTTTTCAACTTTTCTTTGAAAAACATGTACAGTATATCTTTTTTTTTTCTTTTCTTTTTTTTTTATGGGTTTTAAATATATTTTTCAAGATATTTGTTTCCAATTTATAAATTTCATTACACTTTTGGGGAGTAACACCACATGACATTTTATAACCTGTCAAACTGACAGGTTATTGACCTTCACACAGAGTTATGAGGTTCATGTGACGGTTTTACCACATGACTTTGGTCACACCAAGGACAGAACTTATTAACTCTTTCCCCACCAGCATTTTTTCCATCCACTGCAAAGCGTTATAGACCATTTTCACAAAAATGTCATGGCACCTAGAATATTTTGTTGTATGAATATCTGAATATGCAATATATCAAAAGAAAGAACAGACCCTCTGCTTTTAAACAAACAAACAAACAAACAAAACAAAAGACTTTTTATTCTAGCTTCATGTATTCTTTTTTTATCAGCACTTGAATATGGGTAAGTTTCATAAAAAAAGCAACGTTCTGAGCAAAACGCTGAGAAAATCATGATTTTGTCAAAGACTGACAATATATAACTGTATAACAGTGAAAACATGGAAAGCCAGAAAATTTCGTCAAAGCGAGGATTTTCCACAAATGGCGGGGAAAGAGTTGATAGTAATAAGCAGTGAGTATTTAAGCTATGATAAATGTGTTAGTATATAATTTGTTTTTCTCTCTAAGAGATTAATGATTTTGTCATGATTATGAGACTTTTTTTCAAGAATTTGACAATTCTAACAATTCATTTTCATAGAAAGACAGTTGCATAAAGCGGAAATTGTTTACTTTATGGATTTAAAAAATATATATAATATAGTCAATACAATAAAAAATTATGACATGTATTTCTAATGTACTTTTTAAATAAAATTGCACTTTTTCCAACTGGTCTATGTGCAGTCCTGATAGCTTCATGTACATTTTCTCTTACATCACCTTAACAAACTTCCCCATTTGCATTTTAAGTGAACACAGGTGCCAGCCCCGTAGCGCTAAAGCACTGATCCAGTATTGATTATTGGTCTTTTTTAATTTATTTTTTATAACACCAGCACAGCTGCTCAAAGATCACAGCTCCACAGGCTTTGACAGGATTGACATTGTATTTGGCATGCAATTCGGGGTGATGTGACGGGTTTAAATGTCAGGGCTATTGGCTGTATGTGTGCATGGCCGTGTGCCATGTGCGCTGTAGCATGGGTGCTAATCTGAGAGATCTGTGATACGACTGGATTGATGGAGGGAATTAGTGTC
>FLSR01000885.1:9882-20130 GCA_900092035.1 Leuciscus waleckii | reverse complement strand
TTTTTATAGACCACTTGATTCAAATGTGCATGAATGGATACACAGATGTGTAGTTCTTTTGTTGGGTGGTAGGACTGTTAAAAAAATAAATAAAAATAAATAATCATGGCTCTTTTTTCTTCTTTTTTTGTCAAAGCAGTTGTTTAATGTCTATAAGACCTTATTATGCGCCAGAGAAACGAGGGCGCTGCCATCTTTAGAATATTGTCTTTGAACTTCCGTTTTTGCGGTCGCTCTGTATATCTCTATGGCATTGCTGTCCAGGAGTAATTAGCTTTTGAAGTGGATTTACTTAATGTAAAGTCAACGAAAGTTATCATGAGGACTGTAATGTTTAAAGCAGATCTCTTAACAAATGTCAGTAGACCGGGAAGATTTTAAAACGAGCTGTTCATTCATTCATAAATACGCAAGATCGTTGTGAAAATACAGACCGGAAGTGAAACGACAACGAGCGCAGCGCTGAAAAGGGGCGGGGCTACACAAGGTCTATATAAAGCTCCTATTTCCACGGATACTACAAACTAGTATTATTCACTAGGTTGCTTCATAGGCATAAGGTACTGTCTGTAAGTATTACATACAACAATGCAACAATAATAAAACAATGCATTGACATTTACTTTTTACTTTTGATACTTAAGTGCTTTTAAAAAACGAGTATTTCTGTAATTTTACTGAAGTAAAAATCAGTCTTAACAACTTTTACTTGTTACAGAGTAATATTTGACCAGTACTTTCACTCAAATAAAGTCCCTTTCACACAGAGATTCCGGAAAATACATGGATAGTAATGTGTAATCCCGGGTTCGTTTGATTTTGGTTCATTCACACTGCCAGTGATTTTCCGGAATCTGTGTGTTGTGTTGTGTGTTTAGATGGACACTGGCGATGAAGAGGCACACACAGTATATGAAGATCTGACCGTGCCCAGATTCTGACCCCTTACTGACCTTGATGAAGTACTTTCACTAGAGTACAGTGTGTCTCTGGAAGAGCTTGCTGGGAAAGATCCTTCTGTTGTGGTAAAGTGACTTGGCACTGCCTTCAGAATGGCACTGACTAAGGTTTGTCCGTGTGCCAGGACAGATTTTTCCAAAACAACGTTGGAATGCTTGTGCTTTACTATAGAATAATTCCCTTTTAAAGACACTGGCGATGGATCAGAAGGAGGCTGGAAACTGTCTAAAGCTCATCTACATTGCAAAACAAATGGCCTTGTTTTACAGTACAAATACTAAACATCTTAAATCAACATACATTTACTGGATAAGCAAAACGAATGAAGATATTAAGTCTTGACCTAAGTTTGACCCCACTGGCAGATATTATTTTCTCGTTTTAAGCATAAACACTTAATAAAACAAAACATAATATCTTCAATCATGTTGCTTCTCAAGTAAATGTATCTTGATTTGAGAATGTTTAGATATTTGTGCTGGAAAACAACATTTTTTTTTTGCAATATCTTACAATCTCAGGAAATGCTTTCAATATGGCCTGGAATGCTCCTCATATTTATGAGTTATGTTGGATTTTCCAATGCAATATTCTAGATCTTTTCGTTTCTGCCCTTTAACACACATATATATATATCATATACCCTACAGGTTTGGAGTCCCGCCAGACAATAACAGTTGGAGTTATCTCTTATCTCTTCAACCAAACCTGTCAAGCCTATGGTACACACTATACAAACACATCATCCACCTCGAAGACAAACATGCGATATGCTTAAGTTGCTACCAAAATAATTCACACTGCCAAAACATACTTGAGATAAGCAGATGGAGCTCTATCTGTGTCCACGCTGGCATCAGCGAAGGCTCGAACTGCAGTATTAAAAATAAACAAGCGCACATTGTGAAGGCCATGATCTCACACAGGCTTTGCACTTCAGCTGCAAAAACAAAGTGTCCATTTGAAGCTTAATTGCAGCGTCCACAACAGCAATAAGCCTCTCACAGCAGTGCAATAAGAGGGAGCACGAGTGATTTGTTTGCAACCTTTACCACGTTTGGGAAACGACTTCTAACACGGTCGAAAAAACATACGCAGTTCGGAGAGGAAATGCCATTTGATCGCTGGTTTTAGTTGTGACACGGAAGCAGGAATTAATGAGACAGTGAATCAGCAAAAGTGATTATTAATCTTTTAAAGGTCACTTGTGCCGCACCTCACTGAATGTAAACACTCATTCATGCACTGCAATGTTTGGAATTTGCTAAATGTATAGAAACTGAAGTCAGCAGGGCAGGTTTTCATTGTGTCCAAAAGAAAGATTCTGCAAGACAACATTTTTTGGGTCATTATTGGCGCCAGTCCATGTTTAGTACAGCAGGATTAAAGAAGGAAGAAGGTCACTTTCAGAACTCAGAAGATCTAATATGAGAATCTTCTTCCTTACTAGAAGCCATTTTGTGCTTCAGATTTGGCAAACATTTTGAATCATTTTCTCACCTGTGAAAGTCTTGGCGTGTTGAATTAGTGAGGAAACTAACTAACGTAGGTCACCATAAAAACACAGATATATCACTCATGTTGAGATACTCATGAAGAATTGACGGGAAAAAGAAAAGACGACCAGTGGTATTCTTGCCTAAATTGTCTTTTATTGAAAAAGGCCAGGGTGCAAATGTCAAATAAAAAAAGAAAAACAAAAATAAGACAAGCATATTTCAAGCATTTTAATACAAACTTAATATAAACTATTTCAGTCCCTCTTGACATGTAAGACACTGACTCAAAATACTTTGTTATACCATATTTTATCAAGTATTGCACAATGTAGGTACAAAATTAATATATACGATTACATTGTCCATAATATAGCAAAAATCTGTTTAACTCTTAACAGAAAATACAACTCTTTTTGTTTCAAAAAAGCAAATATTCCTACACTGAAATTCCAACACTAAGGAATATTCTGTACACAATCTTTAGAATTTTTTATCTATTTATTTTTTATTTTTTTTTAAGATGAATTTCTTTAACAATAAAAAAAAAAGAAAGACAAAAAAACAAAATATATTATAACATAAAGCTTCTGCAGCCATCACAGATCACTGGAGTAGTAAAAAGATATAAATGCAATACCATGTTGTAGAAACAATATATATACTCTGATATTTTACAAACTCTGTACTCAATTAAATTATACAATTAGAAAAAAGACCACGTAACCCCAGATATATATGCATTAGTGCCAATTCCTTAAAAATCAGCCAAGTCTAACCAACTTTTAAAATACTGTAAGAGGCCAGAACTTGAACTTCTGTTTTGTATGGTTTTTTTTTTTTACCAATGTTTTAAAGTATTTTTTTTTTCCTCCAAAAGACCAATGTTTTAAAGTATTTTTTTTTTCCTCCAAAAGGTTGTAAAAAAAATCGTTTTTTTGCTTTATTGGCAAAAAAGGAAAAAGAAAACATTGACGCGTGTTGACCAAGCTGTGTGTATGTGTGTGTGTGTGTGTGTAACACAAGCTTTTCAGTACAAACTCAAGGGGGCATAAAAAGAGATTAGGAAGAAATAAAATAAAATAAAACAAAACACCCTTGGGCTCATGCGCTTATCAGTGACTAATAATAAAGATCTTCGATTTCCACATCCACAGTTGTGCGTCTTTGCCTCGCGTTTTCCTTTTGCCGACAATCCTCCCATTAGTTAGCCATGACCGGCTGGAATTGCTGGTTTGAATACTGCATGTTTCCCAGACTGAAGCTCAAGCCATCCATGAGAGACTTGTCGTTGATGTTCCCGTACGCGGTGAACACGTCGAAGGCATTGCTGTACGGCTGAGGGCTGATGGCGTTCTCGCTCGGGAAGCTCCCTTGTCCTTGAAGGTTTGGGAACACGAACTCCTTGGCGTTGGGAGACAAAGCTGACGCTTTTTGCTGCGAACTTCCAAGGCCGAATCCATAGAGCGAATGCATGGAGTTGGAAATGGCTTTTTGCTTGATTAGGTTGTTGACGTTCAGGCCTAGGTTGGTGGGAGAGTTGCGGGTTGCCTTCCCACCGTTACGCCCACCGTTCTTCATCTTGGTGGAGCCAAACTTGGTTGCGGCGAAGGACGCGGTGGTGAAAGTTAAAGGCTGATTGGATCGTGGCATGAAAGTCGGGCTAACGGATGCCGATTGGCCGAACGGCGGCGGCGATGGCGAACTCGACTCTGAGGACACGCCCACTGGATCAGTGATTGGCATGAAGACCTGAGCCTCCGGGTTAAAACTGTTTCTGATTTCTTTGTCCAACTCAGAGCCGTTTTCGCCGTTATCGTCCACGTATAGCACCTTAACCGCTCCCTTCTCGCCGATCTGGTAGGAGACCTCGAAAGGGTCGTCCAAACGCTGGATCCTGAGGCAAGTTGTTCCGAACATCTTCGATGTCCAACCCGCTTTCTTTGGCTGCTTCCTCAACGACCGGATCTACTTTCTCGCCCACATGTATACACCTAAACCCGGATCCTTTGTATGGCTTGTCTGGGTACCAATGTCCTTCGTATTTCTTCTTCAACTGCCTCTCCAACTCCTCGCCGAATATGTTGACTCGTCGTCGTGGGAGTTTGTTGTACAGGTACGAAATTATGAAGTTCAGCGCTACTTGGATTTCAAGCTGCATAGCTGTGTGTCTGTGCCGTCTTTATACTCGAGTGCTGTAAAAACCTCCAAGGCAGTAGCGATCGGTGCTGGCGGACGAGGAAACGCTTGTTGATCCACTGGAAAATCTCCTTGAAGGGGAAAGAGAGGCAAGGTATTCAGCTGTGAAGAGCAATAAACCATGAGCTATTCAATCACAGCCTACATAAAAACACTACTGATGGGGTGGCAGACGTTCATTAAAGGCCACAAATGCATTTCATAAATCACTGAGACACAAGCAAAATGGTTTAGAGCGATACATTCAGGTTAAATTTGTGTAATCCGTTGCCTTTTGCATATCATAGGCCTGGGGTTTTAAAGGAGTGCTGGGAAGTTTAGAGAAAAACATGCAAATAACACCAGTCACGAATTATAAGTCTAAAACAAGAATTTTTAAAGAGAAATGTGGAGCTTGAGTTTGTTTGAACCGCACGAGGTCGTCGACTCTCACCTGAGCCAACGTTACACCTTCATCCTACATCATGCATCGGGTCAGAGGTCACGTGTCGGGTCAGAGGTCACTCTTCTGCCAGAGCTAGACTCACATACGGCCATTACCGGAAGCCAGTGACTATAGTTCATCAAGTTATAAAGATGTACATTTCGCTTACAAAAACATGGCTTCGCTTCATAAGGCCTTTATTAATTATTACTGTTATGATGGATGGATGTACCTTCAAAATCTCAGGTATCATTCACTCCCATAATAATGCTTGGAAGAGTCAGGATATTTTTTAATATAACTCCGTCTTTAGCTGAAAGAAGAAAGTCATACACACCTAGGATGGCTTGAGGGCAAGTCAGTTATGGGATAATTTCCATTTTTGGGTGAACCAACTCTTTAAATAAGAAAATGTATTAAATATACATTTTATTTAAATAAGCAGTGCAGTAGGAAAAAAAATATTCCCCATTTATTTTGAATTCTTTCACAGTATAAATTCTATCTATCTGGGGGTCCCTCGCACGAGGATGATCACGTTTGGGGGTCTGTGGCATCTAAGGATTGAAAAGCACTGTTCCAGGGAGATTACATAACACGGATTCTCTTCCCTACTTTATTCCGTCAACTGTTGCGTAAAAACGCCTTTATGTGAATATAGGGCGTTTGAACACAATGCGACACATTGCGCAACAGATCGGCGATCGGATTTCCCGAAGATCGCGACCAATAGCGTGTCGCCCTGCTCGGGGTGTGTAGCCCTGGGAGAATTAGTCATCTATTGTACACATATAATTATAAAAGGCAGGCTTACATTCGATAATACAACCAGGAGCTTTGATATTCAGTGGTTAAGACACGAATCAAGGGAAAACATATGCGTAAAATAGTGCGTTTGGGGACGTAATTCCGACAAAACAGACGTCGGTTATTGCGTTGCAAACGAGCGTTCGATTCAAATGAGACACTGCCATGATTATTATGAATATGGATGGGAATATTCTGGACGCCGTGTTGAAATGACTGCAAAACCGTATACAGATCAGCTCAATCGCGTTGGATAAGCCTCTAACAAAATAAATGTCGAATCAAAATGAACTTTGACACTGTAAATGTGTTGGGATTCATGACACAAACAGCGTTAAGAACACACTCACATGATCCCAGGCTAGATTAAACGAATTCATGATGAAAAAGCAATCGCTTATAAAGCACATCCAAGGTCTCAATCCAAGCAGACAACCAACATCTGAGTTAATCGGTTCCTTAAAGCGACAACGCACTTAAATATATATAATACTTGCCTTCCAAACGACATGCGATCTTTCCCTGGAGCACAAAACGATGATTTTAGGGACTGACAGCCTCGAACATTGACTTAGAATGCATTTTCTTTCCATACCATACAAGTGAATGGACGCTGTCATTGTGCCTAACGCCTCCTTTTGTGTTCCACCGAGGATTAAACAACACTATTTTTGAGTTAAACTACAGCTTTAAGGCAGTGACATTGAGATACAACGATATATGTTTATTAACCCTCAGCGAAACGAAACATTACGAATGTTCAATGCCAAAAATACTTACATTAAACGACCGTGTTTTTCTCTCAGGGTTGGGCTTCCGCTTCAGTTATCGAAAAGATTATTCCAGTTGGGTTGCATTAATAGGATTACTTGTTTGTTCTTCGGGTAATTGTGTTATTATTATTATTATTATTATTATTATTTTGGAGTCTGTCGTCAAGCAATCCGACTCCCCACTGCCTGGGAGTTTTTACAACTCTGCCCTTTAAACTCCTGACTGGATCTCCTTTATAGCGCTCCTCCGCCACGGACAGGTTGGGGGCGGTGATGCGGTTTTCAGAGGTCAAAACCCCAGCGACGCTTACGATTGGACGAACGCGCCTTCGTCATATATTTGCTCCGAATTCTCCGGCTGATTGGCTTTGCTCTAACGTCAATAATCAAAGGGACCCGCCCCTCGACCAATGAACGAAAAATACATTCACGGCTGGCGTTTCTATGTTATGTTTTAAGTGTTTTCCTCCCACACGCAGGAGATATAAACACAATAATACTGCATGCTTTATTATGTTAATCTGATTTATCGAGACGCCTCATAATACAGAGTGCTGTGAACAGCCTATCATTTAAACAGTCTTTCTGCAGCTTTCGTTGACATTAGATTAAAGGTTCTGAATAGTTAATGAGTCTCGTTAATATTTTCAGACATATTAAGCAGATAAGAAGGTATAAATGAATAAGTAAATAGGCTACATTAAGAGCAAAGCACTAGCACAGAGCGGAGTGACACTGGTCATTTGTCCACTGAGGTGTAATCTGCCCTTGTGTGTTTTGCGTGAAAAAATACTCAGATGCTATTGGCTGGCCGTGCTTTCGTCATCATCAATGCAAATACACTAGTTATTTCAGTATGTGCAGAGTGTATAACAAACAAATGCTATTTATAATGTCATGTAAATACTCCACATACCCAAATATTATGGATTTAAAATAGACTTTTTAGAGAAATAAAAGAGTAAGAATGTTTTCAGAATGTTATTTAGCATGTTATATTGTCTATATGTTTTGTTAAAGTAATAAACTCAGTGTATAGCCTGCTCATTTCTGTGGTCATACCTTGTTGTGACATTTAAAGTTATGCAATATGCACAATACATTGCTTTAGAAGAACATATGACGATGAGTGCATGTGAGTAAATAAACATGCAAGTTATTTATTAATGCAAAAGTCAAAATATAATTGTCTGATAACAGTGTAAATCAAAACCCAGTTATTCATCTGTCCTGCATATTGTAACGTGATACAGCCGTGTTGTGTTGCTTTCTCTATAGGATCAGGAATAGTATGTTGATCTCATATTTCATTGGTCGAGTAAGACAAGCTCCCATACACCAGGGGTTTAAGGTTTAAGGTTTTTTCGTCGTCATGAATTTTATAAGCTGTGCACACAATAAGCTTATACCATATGGACGAGGGTCAGCAACACTAAAGCAGAGGAATATTGCTCTCTTCAGCCATTGTATCTTTAATAGCTTAGGACATTTGGGAAGTGATTCCAGACTCACAATACAGTTTAAAAGTTGAGATTATTCTGTTTTATAAGCAAGTTCTGCTCTGAGGTTGAGCAGAAATAAAGGTAGTCCCATCTCTGCTGTTTGTCTAAGCAACATTTTCTCATTGGCCTGATTACAGAGTGAGAGGAACATGCTAATGACTGCAGATTTCTAAACTGGGTAGTCAGGATAAGCTAATTTGCTTAGCAGGGATATTGTGAGCGTTCAAAGTTCAGAGAAAGGCAGTGGGAGGAGAAACGACAGACTCAGCCAATCACACGCCTGCTTATTACAACCTTGGTGGATTACAGTGACTGCTGATACTGAAATGTGACCTGACGGCCTTTCTCTACGCTCGTGGTGGAATTAAAAACAATGCATGTCACTTAGGAACCCAAACACTGTCATTTGAGCTCTATGTGAGGCAGTTTGTATCATAAAAGTTATGCTTTCCTTATCCAACATCAATATTTTGTTTCAGTGTCGCTTATTAGAATGTTCGGGCCTGTTCAATCAGAACTGACCAAAAAATGTCACATTTTTAATGTTTCGCTTGATCGGATTGGGATGAAATTTGGTGTCTTTTGTTGTAGTTGCTATGTGAACCCACACACAAATCATGGACATCATTCAGATATGTTAATCTGAAATATTGGATTTATTGCAAGTTCCTTAAAAAATTTTAATTGTACTTTTAATGGAAAAATAGCTCACTAAAAAAGGTATAAATATTACATAGTATCATATAATCTCCTCAAAATTCAAAATAATAATTAAAAAATGTTATCGAACAAAAATGTATTACATTGATTTTCCTGAAGAAAAAAAAAGTACAATTTCAAGGCCTCGTCACGTTTGATCACGTAATGTGATCATTTACTCAATCAAAAAAAGTCTTTTTTCTTGTTTTCCAATAGAAATATCTAAACATTCTTAAGTCAGGTAGACATTTTTTGAGAAGGAAAATGAAGTCTTGTTCTCTAAAAATGAAGTGAGTTTGTGCTTAAAATGAGAAAAAATGTGGTCAGAAAAATCGACTTAATTCAAAAGAAAAACATGATCCTTTTTCTGACCCCATCGGCAGATATTTGTTCTTGTTTTAAGCAAAAACTCGTACTTTTGATCAGAAAACAACTTATGATCTGACATAATTTAGCTTCTCCAGTAAATATATCTTGATTTATGAATGTTTAGATGTTTAAGCTGTAAAACAAGACAGAAATACAGTGTAAGAGCATGACATTCTTTCTCCTGTCAAACACAAAAGAAGATATTTTTGAGTTTGCTCATACAATGAAAGTCAATGGTCACCAAAATTGTTTGGCCTCCAAAATATGTTCTTTGCTGTTCCATAGAAGAAAGAAAGTCATAAATGGTTATAGTAGAAAGACTTTTGGTCTATGACATTAAAAACGAAACACTTTGCATAAGTCTGATGTAGACACTGACGCATAGCAACAGTAAATATTGAGCTCAACACACACTGGTGCTCCTCCCTGATGATGATGATGGCGTCGTCACGGCTCACACACCTTCGTCTTTCTTCACGACACACTCAGTTATTTCAGGAACGGGTGTAAAGAAAGAGCAGCCGTTCTGCATTCCAGCATCAGTGTTTCCACAGGGTCATGTGTGTGTCCTGTCACTGAAGAATGAGCAGAATGCACACGCTTCCAGTGAGTCTGAGGGTTCAGGTGGAGAAGACTGTGGAATGAAGCTCTTCCAGCACTGACTCACAGAAGGCGGATCAGGCCATTCATGATGAGGATGATGATGATAAGGATGAGGATGATGATGATGGGCAGAGCAACACTAGAAAGGCCATATAATGCACACGTACGTTCAATTAAACTCGCCATTAAATCAAAGTAGGACATTTGTAGAGATCAGATCATTTCTTTTATGATTTATTCTTTTATGACTGACTTTTAGCTCTGAGGTTTCCTGCATGCTAGAGACAAAATCATATTTCACACATATATACTGTACTCTTGTACTTAGACGTGTGTGTGTGTGTGTGTGTGTGTGTGTGTGTGTGTGTGTGTGTGTGTATATATGTATATATATTTTTTTTTGTGTGTGGGTCAGA
>FLSR01000884.1:8681-35886 GCA_900092035.1 Leuciscus waleckii | reverse complement strand
CACACACACACACACACACACACACACACACACCTGAAGGGGTTTATTCTGAGATCACACACACACACACAGACACACACACACACACACCTGAAGGGGTTTATTCTGAGACAACACCAGCTGGATGTACATTATCTCTTATTTACTGTGAGAATATCTGTGTTTCTCTGAACCCTACAGGCACTAACCGCTGTCCGGAAGGCTCTCAGTGCCGTCTCTGGACCGAGATCTTCTCCAGCGCCAGGACATGTGTGAGAAGATCTGGTCCAACTCCTACAAGTTCACGACGCTCCGCAGAGACAGCGGCCGCTGCATGCAGATGTGGTTCGAGGGAACCAATCCTAACAAGAAAGTGGCAGAGTACTACCTGACGGGTGATGCGGAGACGGTCGCCATGGCAACAGGCCTGCGTGTGTGTGTGTTTGCGCTTCTCGTGATGATGCTGCGCTGACATCATCTACCAGAATACTGAAAACACCTCGAACATCTGGACTTATTTCTCTCTGATGCATGTCAAAATCCCCCAGAATGCATTGTGCGAGCATCACATTCCCACTGTTATGTGCGGATAAATGTTTGATATGAAATAAAAAAAACTTATATAATATTTAAGCCTGTTTCATTTAGTAATCCATACCTTTATTAATAAGGTAATATGATGTAATCTGAATGTGATCTAGTTCATGATACGGATTAGTTAAACCTCTCTGGGACGTCTTTAGATCATATTTGGCTAATAAGTGTTAATTATTTCACATAAGTTTAAACAACATAATTTAACAAATACAAAAAAAATCAAACAATTTTTTAAATACATTTTATTTTATAATAAAAAAATTAAATGTTACATTTTATAAATAAATATAAAAAGAAATGAATGCATAAATAAAAGTTAAAAAGAATATAACAAAATAATAGAAATACAGAAAATAATAAATGAAGGAAAACATGAATTAAATTAAACATTAGAATTATTTGTTTTTTCAAGTCATTTATTTCTTTATTTCTTTTCCACAGACGGAAGACAGACAGACAGACAGATAGACAGACAGACAGACAGACAGACAGATAGATAGATAGATAGACAGACAGATAGATAGACAGATAGATAGAGACAGACAGACAGACAGACAGATAGACAGACAGACAGACAGACAGATTAACACGTGTGAAAAACTGACAGAAAATGCTGTACTATAACGAGAAGAACCAGCTGCCATCAGCGATCATCTTCAGTGTTATTTTACTCTCTTATAGACATAATCTGATGGAATATACACTCCACAGATGTATTGTTTATTTATTTACTCATTATTGCTGTTGATAAGTGTTATTTGTGTGTGTGTGTGTGTGAAACAGACTCAGCACACACTCTGACGGATAGTGTTGCTTAGTTCTGAAGTGTGAGGAGTGTCAACAACTTCTGACACACTGACAAACATCGCTGGACCCTTACAGTCTTATGGTGCAGATAAAAACATATCATCATTGTTGCACAAATTGATACCAGCCAATTACAAAAATCTTATTTTCTAAAACTAAAAAGGGATGTTACAATATTACATTGTTCCAGTTGAGTAAAGCAAACACAATAAAACCACACTGACAAACATCTCTTACAATCTTTATGGTGCAGAAAAATAAACAAACCCTGTATTATAAAAATATATAAATAAATCATAAAAATAAAAAAAAAGCTCCTAAGAGATATTCATTGAGAATGAATTATGTGACTACTTGCCCCAGTGCGTCAGACACTAGCGTGCGCGCGCGTCGTGTCTCCGTGCGCCCCTGCTGTTGGATGTGAGCTGCTGTTGTGTGTGTTTTCTCTCTCATGGAGGATTTTCAGGAACTAACAGGAAAGCAGGAGAAACTCTGTCTGAAACTTTAAACGCTCGAGCGGTGTGAGCGTGCGTGCGGCTGACGCGCGGCCCCTGCGCTGCGTTATCGCAGTGGATCCGGGAGTGTGTGTGTTTTCGGAGGATTTGTGTATTCCGCGATGGCCGGAGCGAGTGTGTGGTATCATCGGGATCTGAGTCGCGCCGCGGCGGAGGAGTTGCTCGCGCGAGCCGGGCGCGATGGGAGTTTCCTGGTCCGGGACAGCGAGAGCGTCAACGGCGCGTACGCGTTATGCGTGCTGTAAGACTCATGCTTTACTATTACACTTACGTTATTTATCCATAACACACTATATTCAGTTAGTTTGTGAACTTTCTTGCTTTCTTTCTTGCTTTCACACCCTGTCTACGCTGAAAGCGAGCGACGCGTCTTTATAACAGGAGCGTTGTAGTCTTACATGAGCCTGTACTTTAATGCACGAGCAACAGATTGTTTTATAAAGTTGCATTTTAGACTTTAGACGATTTAAAATGTGCTTATAGTGCCCAACATTAGGTTAGTCTTCACTAACTCTTTGTTTTAAGTTATTGTTTCATAATGCGTGTCATCATAGTTTAGTTTGGTTGTAAAGCAGAGCGGTATGAGGTTTATGTACTGTAAATTTCACTTCAACGTACTAGTTTAAAATCCAAACACTTGAGTTGGCACGCGGGAGCCGCAGAGGTCACGTGACCAGTCTGCCCTCCACCTCATCATGCATAAAAATAACTACATGCACGACTGTGAGCAACAGGCCAGTAGCGTGGTGTTCTTCTCTGCCATGGTCATGGAAAACACTTTCTGGAATTGTTCTGCAGGCGTGGAAAAGCCTTATAAATGCATTCTTATAATGCTTTTTTTTGTTTAAGCTCTGTTCTAAAACATTGCATTGCTAGAAATTGGCTCGTGTTTGTAGTGAAACTTGATGTCTGACGTCAAAGTGATTCGATGTCCAAATGATTTATTTTGACCATGCAAAACATTTTCAGTATAAAAAAAAAAAAATCTGAATGTAATCACAAAGGACTGTGAAGGTCAATGGCAGAAAAAAGACAACTCGATCTCAGGAGAAATCTTAAGTGTTTTGCGAGGTGGTGATTGCGTATGAATTTGTACGATGTGATTTGTATGGAAATGTAAGATTTTTAGAGAAAGAAAGAAAAAAAAAAACATAGGAATGAAGTTGTACCACTTTCTTGACCGTCAACGGTGTGTAAGTAGATTCTACGAAAATGTACAAATGAGATTTTCTAATTCGTATGAATTCGTACAAAAACGTAAAATAAGCATGAAGGCTCACCCCTAACCTCCCAGATACGTACGTCTGCAAGATGTCTGTTAAAGATCACTTCATCTGGAAAGCATCTGCTGTTTACTAACATCTGATAGACATCTTTAAGATGTCAGTTTAACATACATTCTAAATCATTACATCTTAAAGACATGTTATAAACGTCTATTTGACATCTGACAGGAAACGTCCTATAGACGTATTGCAGATGAGCAAACACTCTAAAAAAGATGTCTTCCAGATGTAAACACGCACATCAAATAGATGTCTCCGTGATGTACGTGTGCTATCTGCGCGCTAACTGTCTTTGGGACAAAAGCAGATAATATACGAAACGTACAAATGAAATTGGCAAATTTGTATGAATGAGTTTTTGAAAAACAGGTAAGGATGAAGGTGCACCACCAAAAACCGTCAGTTGGGGGCAAGCAGATCGTATGAAAACATAAGAATGAGATTGTACGAATTCATATGAATTCGTAGGCTATAATGATATTTTGTACCAAAATGTAAGGATGAAGAAATACGAATGAGATTAGCTAGCCTAAATCGTATGAATTCGTATGATGTGTTTGAATTAGAGTGTACTAAGTTTCTAAAAACACGTAAGAATGAAGGTGCACCACCAAAATCCGTCAGTTATCGCAAGCAGATTGTACTAAAACATACTAATGAGATTGGCTTATTCATACGAATGTTGACTAGATGTGAAACTTCATGCTTACGCGTTTTTAAAAAAATCTTACGCTTTCGTACAAATAACTGGCTAATTTATATGAATTTGTAGAATGTCAAGTCTAACCGTCTTTGGGACGAAAGCGCATCGTATGAAAACACACAACTGAGATCGGCTAATTCGTATGAATTCGTACGACGTGATTTGTATGAAAACATGATATTTTGAGAGAAGTACGCGTGAAGGTTTGTGCTTAAACCTGACCGTCAGTGAGGCACAGTCGGATCTAACGAAACATGTGCGAATGAGATTGTATGAATTAGCCTAAATGCCACAAATGTCACTAGCCACCAATTCGGCAAAACGTAAAAAATTACAAATTTGTCATGAGATTTAGTTGGAAATTCAGAGAATGCAGTATCTGAATCCATAACGTGGATGTGTTTCAAAGAAATTCATGTTTCCTCTATTCAGTTCAAATTCAAGTGTATCTCAGTGGATGTTTCCATCAGGACAGACTGCACATTAACAGCCTGTTTTTATGACTCTGAGGTTCTTTAGTGGTTCTTAGTGTCTGGGATCCTCCTCTTATCGTTTGGATGAGTTGATTCTTTGGAGATGAATAAAGTTCTTGATGTTAGATTTTAACATACTAGTAATGTAATGAACACACGTTCTTCCGCACTAGAACCTTCGGTCAAAGTTATCTGGTCTTAAAATAATGTTCTCAAAACGTTAGCACGAAAACCTTATTAATGCATCATTTGCGCAACATTTTTATGACACGATTTAGTTGGACGTTCATCTAGGCCTAACGTTTTTTAAAATGTTCAGAGAAAATACAAAAGTAACATTCCCATAATATTTGCATAATGAGAAAACAGAATGTTTGCTGAATGATCGCTTAGCTGAGAAAATACGTTTTTTTAAAAGTATTTAAAAAAAGTGGACATTCAGAAATAATGGGAACATTAGCAAGACGTTCTTTGAACATATTGTCGTCAGCTGGGTTGAACTTGGGAATTAAAGGGTGAATCTCAAAAACCACGATTGAAGTCTAGCTCATGTTTTTCCTCAGAGCTTGGGGATTATGTTTTGGTTTTGAAATGCAGTCGGTGAAATCGAGGGGGTGTTTATACGCGTCAGAACACGCTCACATTTCACCAGAGGTTCAGCAGAGGGCTTGAGATGTTCCTCACACACGCAGTGACATCCACGTGTGTGTGTATGCTGGGATACTCAAGCCAGAACAAGTTTCTGTGTGTGTGTGTGTGTGTGTGTGTGTGGACTGGCACAACAGATGAACTATTTTAAGCAGTTGTGCATCTCTCGTACCAGCTGTGAAAAACTGAATGAGGTTCTTTTCGCCAAGACTTACTTATTTACTATTCGGATGTAGGGATTTCCGGTGTTGTCCTTTCTTGGCTTTGCTCTTATCTCTCTGATAGACAGTTCAGGGTTCGTACGAGGTGCTTAAATTTGACTTTTTAAGTCCTGGAAAACCCTTGAAAACAGCCATATTTATGAAAAGGTACTTGAAAAGCGCTAAGAGTAGTGCTTGAAAAGTCCTTGAAAGTCCTGGAATATCATTTTACAGCATTTGTACGAACCCTGACAGTTTTACATTTCACTAGAGGATTTCCGATCTCCAGCTGAAGCAAGGTGTCCCTCAGGGTTCGGTTCTTGGCCCGTTATTATTCCTCTCTACATTCTACTTATAGGTCAGATTTAACATATAAAATGGTTTTAAATGTCATCATTTCTACTCTGATTACATCCAAATCCATACAATCTGTAAGCCTGCTCTATCCACTCAACATTTCTGCTGGTGGGAATGAAATAAAAAGATGGTCCAACTTAGGGATGCACGATATATCTGCTACCATATCGGTATCGGACGATAAATATGATAATTTTTAATGTTATCATTATCAGCCGATAAGGAAAGTGTGAACGATATATTAAAGCCGATAAATAATGTATTATTTCCTTCAGCTGAGACACTTCAGATGCTCAACATGATGGTATTGAATTGCTTGAAATATGATTGGAATCACTTCAAAAAAGGAAAATACAGACAAGTCTGTCATAGGCTACATAACATCATAACGAGAACATTATAATTGTGTGCTTGGGACATGGCTTTTAATAGTGAGACTTTTGTTTTTGTAAAAAAAAATATATAAAAAATGTGCCTTTCAATTTATCGGCTTTCAAAATATAAAGAATTATCGGTATCAGCCAAAGTGTTAATATCGGTGCATCCCTAGTCCAGCTCCAACATCTGACACTAAACATGGACAAAAAACGTAGGTTATCATCGCTGGGTCTCCTTCACTTATCAGCAAAAATCACCTGTGAGATCTCATCATACCGACTGACACTGTACAAGGTGTTATTTGTGATGAGGAATGTGTGAAGCAGGAACGCTGCTCTGACTCGCTCGGCTGGATCACTATCAGCTCTACATCTAGAGAGGATTGAGTTAGCACTAATCACCATCACCTTCATTATGAGAGACACAAGTGATGTTTTCACAGGAAATATGGGCGTTATTTTAGGAACGTTCATTTCTTACATTCTTTTTTTTTTCTTTCCTGTTTGTTTGTGGAAAGTTTGTGTTTGTCATCAGACATATTCGGCCTGATCGGACCCAGTGTTATTTGAGAGGCTATTATAGTTTTATTAATATTTTGAATTTGTTTTTATTTTAAAAATTTAGAAGAATTTTAGTATTTTAATTCAATTGTGTTTTTGCCATTATTATCAGCTCTTTGTTTTAATGTCTTTGTAGTTTTTATACTTTTTTTAATAGTTTATATATAGTTTATATATATATATATATATATATATATATATACACACAAAATACTAATAATAAGATATGATATATTTTAATATGATATGATAACGCAGTCTGTTTAAACCCACAAACCTTTATTTTATATGAAGGAAGACTTTGACTATCTTTGTGTACTTTATAACAGTGCTTTTTATATTCTTTGGTAAAATGTGATCCAAGACCAGATCAGACCATTAATCAATAATGGCGACAGGCCTAATAATAGCAATGCTTTAGTTTTAATAACCCTGATGGTGTCGCAGTGTGAGAGAGTGTGTGTGAGAGTGTGTGTGAGAGTGTGTGTGAGAGTGTGTGTGAGAGTGTGTGTGAGAGTGTGTGTGAGAGTGTGTGTGAGAGTGTGTGTGAGAGTGTGTGTGAGAGTGTGTGTGAGAGTGTGTGTGAGAGTGTGTGTGAGAGTGTGTGTGAGAGTGTGTGTGAGAGTGTGTGTGAGAGTGTGTGTGAGAGTGTGTGTGAGAGTGTGTGTGAGAGTGTGTGTGAGAGTGTGTGTGAGAGTGTGTTGTGTGTGTGTTTGAGTGTGATATTTCTCCAGATATGTGTGTGTGTGTGTGTTTGAGTGCAGTGTGATATTTCACCAGATATGTGTGTGTGTTTGAGTGTGATATTTCTCCAGATATGTGTGTGTGTGTTTGAGTGCAGTGTGATATTTCTCCTGATATGTGTGTGTGTTTGAGTGCAGTGTGATATTTCTCCAGATATGTGTGTGTGTGTGAGTGCAGTGTGATATTTCTCCAGATACGTGTGTGTGTTTGAGTGCAGTGTGATATTTCTTCAGATATGTGTGTGTGTTTGAGAGTTTGAGTGTTTGTGTGTGTGTGTGTGTGTGTGTGTGTGTGTGTGTTGTGCTCCAGATTTGAATGATTCCTCAAGTTATGTGTCTTGTATCAGATGTTGAGTTTTGCACGATCACAATCTACAGGCAGAAGATCTAGTTGAACACACTGTGTCTGCAGTGAAAGGTTTCCTTGAGTGTAGAAGAAGTCCACTGAGGATCTGAGTGTGTTCCAGTCCAGTCTTCTGTGTCTTGAGTTCTGGCATCCGGTGGCGTTTTCCGTCTTTTGGGTTTGAGAGTCGTAAAGTCTCTTCCTCAGGCGTCTAGGAAACATTAGAGGAGTGTTTCACAGATCCAGGAGAGAGTTCAGCATCACAACATCAGATTCAACCACAGAATCATCAGAGAATACATATTTCACTCGAACTCCTATTACTGTAATGTGGAAATATATTGAAATTGAAATTAGTGCTGGGCAACGATTAATCACACCCAGAATAAAAGTTTGTGTTCACATAATATATGTGTGTGTGTGTGTACTGTGTATAAGTATTTTGTATATATAAATACACACGCATGTATATACTGTATATATATTTATATTATATATAAATATAACACATTTTTCTTAAATATATACATGCAATGTGTGTATTTATATATACAAAATAATTATACACAGTACACACACACACACACACATATATTATGTGAACACAAACTTTTATTCTGGATGTGATTAATCGTCATCATGGATGTGTTTGTTGTGTTGATTCTCCTAGTTTTCTTTTATCTGGGAACTGAATGTTTACATCAGTTTTATAACACAATGAATCCAGTGTTTTTGAGTTTGTGTGTTTGTTTGTGGTTGGCTTCTTTGAAGTATGTCACGTGTTTGCATGAACAGGAAGTGACCTGGACACGTGTGTGTGTGTGTGTGTGTGTGGTTGACCACAGTGAGGTCAGTCAGTGCTGAACACAGTTGAATGGGTGAATGAATATTCACATGTGTTTGTGCAGGTCTGTAGATCAGTGTGTTCATTTCATGTGTGTGTTTTCTGTCTGTTCATCTCATCTGTCAGTGTGTGTGTGTCTATAAAAGCACGCAGTAGAACAGGGAAGTGTGGCGAGAGTCTGGACTCGTGATTCTCAAGGAGAATTGATTTGTTTAGTGCTTTTCATCGTTTCAAAGCTTTTACAGAAAATCATGATGTTAATGTTTATAGTATCTTAATATCTTAATGCCTTATGCTGCATGTAGAAGATTAGAGCTGTGCAATAATGTAGATTTCAATAATGTATTAGTAAATGTTGAGGTGAACATTAAATAAGATTGATAAATGCTTTAGATCAGTAAGTCAACTAATATTTTGACAATAACTCATCAAAATAATAACTCAGAACTTTCCCCTAATGTTAATATTTGGTTCCCATTGTTATTTTGCAAACTAAACAATAACATTCTTTTTTTCGCCACCATAAAAGTGCGATTATTTTTAAATCTTATATTTAAATAATAACTTATTATTTTATAACTTATAAACAAATCTTCCAATTAATACGTTGCAGATGTTTTGGTGTGATAATGATCTACAGTATACAGAGCTCTGAAATAAGTTTAATACAATATTTAATAAAATGTTGCAATGAGATCAATCAAAACTGGTATAATGATCACATAAATCCAACTTTATTGGTAAAATATTAAGCCAGGGTTAAGGATAGTGTGAAAATCACAGAAATCGTAAATTCATACACTGTAAAAAAGTAATCATGGGTTAATTTCATTAAAAAAAAATTAAGGTGATAATTAAAAATATAGTGTATATTTTATTAAGAAATTTGTGGTTCAGTGTTGTAGAGAAAATACTGAGAACATTTCACTAATAAAACCAAGGATACACTTTCCTAATTTTTTAAGGAAACACAGTTTTGAGGCTTGAATTGAGGAACCGATTAAGCTGATAAAATTAAGGCTACTATTTATTTAAAGATATTTCTCAATTATGCGGTTTTATTTAGAGACACCGTTGTTAGTTCCCAGCATGCTTTGCTCATGGCTGGAAATGGAAGAGTACTGTTATTGTATGTGTTTTTGAGTAAAGGGAAACATCTGTTAATGTTCAGTTATGTTAGTAGTTTTAGTTAACAATATTATGTTTTATCTTAAATTATGTAAAGTTTTATTATGTTTAAGTTATATTATAAGTTTTAAGTTTTAGCTAACGATATTATGTTTTATCTTAAATTATTGATTGATTGATTGATTGAAGTCTTTATTTCGAACATGAGAGAAGAATATGTAAAATAAAATACAAAAATGTTTAAAGCATTATTTTTTTTTTTTTTTAAATAAAAGAAAAAAAAGAGAAAAAATAACATCAGATAAGCCGTAACAAATTACAATTTTTTTTTTTTTTTTTTTTTGTGAACATACTTCTATCTCATGTGCGAAAAGGAGTAGGAAGAAGCTAAACTTATGTACTCCTACCCCTTTAATTCTTACATTCCTTTAAATAACAATTTTTTATGTTATTATTATTTTTTTGTTATCTGATATCACATACACACTTATACACACATCCATATACACATACATATACATACATGTACACATACATATACATACATGTATATACATATACCTATACATACATACCTACATATTTACATACCTACATACATGCATCAAAGTGACCACTAACAAGTATTTAAATCATAACAAAGGAGCACTCCTACTTTCACTACAGTGCTTCTTGATACTTCTTGAAAATCTTTTCTTTAAACATTTTTTTGAAGAGGAATATGTTAGGGCATTGCTTAATGCAATATGTTAATTATGTTAAGTTTTTTTGTTTAAGTTATATTATGTTAAGTTTTAGCTAACGATATTATGTTTTATCTTAAATTATGTTAAGTTTTATTATGTTTAAGTTATATTATGTTAAGTTTTAGCTAATGATATATGTTTTATCTTAAATTATGTTAAGATCTATTATGTTTAATTTATATTCTATGCTAAGTTTTATTATGTTTAAGTTATAATAACATTCTGCAACCCAAAAACTAACATTGTTTTTCTGAAGAAAACTTTCCTTGCTAACCAAAAACAAACCTTGAAAAAGAAGGTTGTGAGAACCACAAATTGTTATCTGACGAAGATAACGACTGAAGTTGAGAAAACTCATAAATGCTTTGCAGGCCTTATTTTTTTAAGTTAAATCAGCTCTTTTTTTTCTTTTCTTTTTTTTTACAGTGTTGAGTCTCTGTGTATATAATGAGTGTTTATGGATGTTTTTCTCTTTTATTAAAGTGACCTTTTAAAACACACACACACTGCTGTAGTGGTTGTCATAGCGACGTGGCTCTTGGCACACACTGATGATGACTTAGAGACGCCACACAGCTGGCACAGAGTGTGTGTGTGTGTGTGTGTCTCTGGGTCAAATATGAGACAGGAAGAGATTAAACATAGAGAGAGTAGTCCAGAAACACACACACACACACATGTATGCGGTTTTAATGATGTGTAGGCCAAACACACACTGTGAGAGCGGCTGGTGTCACGCACAATAACACAGGCTTGTCACGCGTGTGTGACATGCACACACACACACACGTGGAGGAGCTACACGTCTACACACTTCATTACACACATTACACACTCTGTTTCTGTTCGTCTCACTTTCCCTATTCATTTCACTCTCTCTGTTCTGCTTCCTGTTCCTAGAGACAAACACACACAGACACACACACAGCACACAGATTGATGCTTTTATTGTGTATTTGTAAACATGCTTAAATAATTTGCTGCTGAGTTGTTGCACACACACATGCACAGTTTGCTTATCAAATGATGTGGGTTTTCAGATTTCTGTTCGTGTTTCTGGATCTACGAACAGAAAGACACACACACACACACACACACACACACACACACACACACACACACACACACACACACACACACACACACACACACACAACAAACAACAAAACTTAAACTTCCAGTTCCACATATCAATTTGAGTTTTTTTTATTTTTATTATCCATATGAAGAACACAATCAGTCAGTGTGTTGACCCCTACCCACATTAAATTGAATGACTCGTAAAAAAAAAGTGTTTAAATGAAATATATATTATTTCCAAAGCAATGTGTTTTTTTTAAATATATTTTCATTGTCTGTACATGTCTGTGTCCAGCAGATGTCAGTGTTTATGCAGTGTATTTGAGATATATACTAATACAGTTTTAATAACATGTTTTTAAAAAGAAATCATTTAAATTTCATTTAAAGTTTTATTCATTGTGTACATTTGTCTTTTTTTTCCCCAAATATGTTGAGATAGTTTTATATATTTCTATTTTCTATTATTTTGTTAGAACACTGATATCTTGGCAATGCAAACTTTGTTAACTTGAGAAGCTAAGTAGTTTTAACTTTAAAGCAGTTCGTAAAGCTCAAAGTGTGCAGGTTTTAAGGCCATTCAGCCTCTCAGATATAAGGCTAGTGGTTGCTAGGGCATTCTGGGTGGTTGCCAAGGTGTTGCTATGCGGTTGCTAGGGTGTTCAGGGTGGCTTGATAGACTTTGAGTTACACATGATTTCCTGTTGTAGATTCCAGAGGTTGATGACGAGAGAAACACGGGGGGGATCGATGATGGACAGGTAGAAGAGAAAGATCCGTCGTCTTTCTGTTCTGGCTTTCATTTGCATTATTTAAGCACTGTTATTCTTCTTTTCTTAAATCAGAAACACAGAAAGAAGGTCAAAGTCAAGTTTGTTCCTCACAGAGGGTTTGTTATCGGTTTATCCAGGGTGAGTCTGTTTCCTTTGATGGCTTATATTACATTAGATTATATTATGTGTTTTTAATGAGAGTTTTGTGTTTGTCATTGGGTTGCCAAGGCTGATGATGAACCGACGGAGGAAACGCCACGGTTTAAGGTATTTTCAGGAGAGAATTCTGTTTCAACCCACGTTTGGGTCAAATATGGATAAACCCAAACGTTGGGTTAACATTTTTAATACAAATTTTTAACCCAACTGTTCGTTTATCTATATTTGACCCAAACCCAGCATTTTTTAGATTGAACTTACTGGATACTGTGCAGTATATACTGTATTTTAATGCAATATTAATAATACATGTATAAATGTAATGCATTATGCAACGATAAACAGTGCAGTTCATTCTTTAAAGCATCTCGTCACGCCGATGCTGAATTCAGTAGTTTTCATCTGTGTAAACATTTCGCTATGGCAAGCCATTTTAACTTTTATTCATTCCCAGGATATTAATTCTTGATATCAAAAATTAAGTTTTCACTAGTTAAAATATCAGGAATTAGATTTCTTCTAGAAACAATGGCAATTTTTTATATCAGGAATTACATTTCCACTTGTAACAATGCTAATTCTTGAGATTTACAATTACATTTTCACTAGTTAAAGTGCTAATTCTTGATATTAACAATTTCATTTCAACTAGTAAAAACTATAATTCTTGATATCTGTAATTGTATTTCCACTAGTGAAATGTCACCATAGGCTGCCATTCAAATTCAATTGTTGATATCAAGAATTAATTTCTTACTAGTTGAAATTCCAATTTCACATTTCATATCAGAAATACAATTCTTACTAGTAAATTTCTTTTTTATTACATTAATTTATTTATTTTTAATTCGTTTTTTAAGACATTTTAATTACAGATGAACGACGGAAAAATGTCTTCATGTCTTAAATATCTTGAACGTAACTCGACACCCTTGCCTCATTTAGTATGAATATTCTATGAATATGCAAATGAGCCCCGCCTCCACTCTTTGATCACCAAAATTACATATTTAAACGTAATTTCCTTAAAAAATGTCTTCATGCCTTAAAATATCTTGAATGTAACTCGACACCCTTGCTTCATTTAGTATGCGTGGTTCTATGAATATGCAAATGAGCCCCGCCTCCACTCACTCACTCAGCTCAGAGATCCACTGGTTGACGATCACACGTTGATCTGATTGGTTACAAGGTAGTTTGTGACGTCAGAAACACCAGTGATTTCAAAGCGTGTTTTGAGACTGTCTTTGGTTCACTGCAGTTTTAAGGAGAAAATACTCAGCAATGCTGTCGACTTATGAACTTACACATGGTTTGTCTTATTAAAGCATATTAAAAACACCACATAGACACATAAACAACATTAAACGGAGGACTTTAAGATCAGTATGTGCTCTATATTACACAGCTGAAGATACTGAACTGATGTTTAACGGTGTGTTGCAGGAGAACGAGGATGAACCGAAGGGAGCTTGTGGTTTCACTCCTCATCCACATCTTAAGGTTTGTCCGAGTCGTACGGGTGTTTGTGGAAAGCTCAGATGTGTGTGTGTGGGATCATTAACACTGTGATTTCAGGATCCCGACAGGATGGACGAGCTGAAGGGAATGAGCGCTTACACTGAAGACACGTCTCTGAGAAGTTATTCACCAAACCATTCTAAGGTTCAAACTAAACCATACTCTGTTTCTGGTCTCTTCTAGTGAGGTTATTATTGCTCATATCAACTGGGTTTTTTTCTTCCAGAGTTCATATTCCAATGGGTTTACGGGTCCTTCTCCATGGGATTCAAAGGTAGGGCATCGATAGGAAGCAAAACTCATTTTTAAACCAGAGCTAATTCAGAAGCATCACTGGTTTAGTTTGATATTTTCAGGCATCCGATCTCTTCACGACGTCAGACTTCAGTGACAGACATCAGGAGACGCAGACTGTCGACCCGTACGTTTAAACATCGCTCTCATGATCTCTGCCAAGCTTTTAGTGGCTTTTATTAATGTTTTTATCTGTTTGTACAGAAGAAACCGGCGAAGTTTAAAGTCCCCCGTTTACACCGCAGACAGTCAAAGGTAAATCACCAAACTTTTTATTTCAGCACTTCGAGTTAAACTTCGTTAAACGAGAAACTAGTTAAATAAAATAAAATATTTTATTACATTTTATTTTTTAATTTCCCATTTTCATTTTAGTTAAAAATTTTGTAATTTTGTAGTTTTCTGTTTTGTTTTTTGAATTCATGTTGATATACTTATATATATAATATATAATGTACTTTTTGTAAATTAAACGAAATGTTGCCTAAAAATTTTGAAATAAAACAATTATTATAAAAGAAATATATTTTTATATATTTTAAAAGTATACATGCTATATCATTAATATATTATTCTAGTTTTTATTAATATTTTAAATTAGTTTTTATTTGTATATCTTTCATTAGCTATTTGTATTCGTTTTTGATATAATATATTAAACATACGTATAGTTTTATATAGTTTTTAAAATACTATAAATCTCTACAGTTTTTTTATATTTATTTCAGTTTTAGTTTTAGTTATTTTAATACTTCAAGTTAAACTCATAGAAAGTATATAAGAATTTTGTGTTTTATTTTATTTCCTTTTTAGTCAACGTTTATTTTACTTCAACTTATAAAATGTTTCTTACGGTTTTAGTTGACAATAATAACCATGGCTTCAGTTTGCATAATTTTTGGTGTATTTTGGGGAATTTGGGGAATATTTAATGATCTACAAAAGAAATAAACATAATTTAAACGTGCAGCTGACTTCCACACACTGTTGATTTGTGTTTTATAGAGCATTGAAGACCCTGAGATGCGGCCGACTAAAGATCACGAGGAGGTGAAAGCTTGTCTGGTTAATTCCACATGTTTCACATATTTCTCACATTTTCACTTGATCTTATTTCTAAGGAATGTTCTCGCTTCGTTGAGATTCTCTGATCTGATTTGATGATTTCGACGTGGTTTCACTTGTGGTTCACATTCTTACAGCAGAAAACTAGTTTTACTTTTCTGTATGGATGAACTTCTGTTTCTGCATTACAGATTTAATTTATGTAAATGTGCGTCAAATCACTTTTTGATATCCAATGAAAGTTGCCGGGTTATTCTAGTCTCAAAGTAGTGGTACTAGTGTGGTAACCATATAAAACACAAGTAAATACAAGTAAATAAATATAAATACAAATTATATAATATAATATTTATTTATATTTATACACTGTAAAAAAAAAAAAGGTAATGACAGCAATGTTTTTTCATTTATTTTTAACTCATCAAAATTAAGCACTTTTCAACTATTTTAAAAGTTATACAAGATTCAACTCATTTTTTTAAGTCAGTTTAATGTAATTTAAGTTTAAATGACTTAAACATCCAAGCTGATTGTACTTACAAATTTAAGGCAACAACTTTTTTTTTTACAGTGTATTTATCTTATTATTCATATGTATTATTCATATGTGTATTCATGTTTTTATTTATGTTCATAATTATATTTAGTTTTTACATGTATTTATTCTTTTTTTAATTAGTTAATGGAGTTGATGCTGTTGATGGAGCTTAATATAAATATTAAATATAAATATATATATATAAATGTATATTTAATATTTATATTATAATTCTATTTTGTATTTATATGTATAAATATAAATACAAATATTATTTGTACATAATATTTATATTTATTCATATGTTTATTTATTTTTATTTATATATGTTTTTTTGTTTATAATTATATTTATATTTTTTACTTGTATTTATATTCATTTTTTCTTTAATGAGTGACAAGTCAAAATTATTTTCTGTTGTAATCAAAAATATGCCACATATGCTGTTGATGGATCTTAATAAGTTTTGATGATTGTCTGCAGATGAAGAAGCCTCCTCTTCTTGAAGTGCCGCCGCTGTCCCGCCGAGACTCAAAGGTAACTCTTCTTTCTCCTCTCTCACTATGTAAATGTTAGTATTGTCCTGAAAGAGTTGACGTGTGACATCTGTAGGCCGTGGAGGAGGACGAGGTCCCTCAGAAGGGTGCAGATTTGTTCAGGGCCGGAGACCTGGAGCCGGAAGAGGACTTCGGATGGGAGGAATACACTCCGGTATCTGTTATCTTTTCACTCTAATTCTTGTATGTTGTTCACGCAAACGAGTTTAGCGCTGACGGTCCCTCTCACACAGGACAATAAACCACAGAAACCTACAGAAACTGACACGGATCGCAGAGGGTCAGAGGTTAGAGTGCCTTCATCTCTATCTACTGTACGATAACTCCTTCACTACCACTTCATCTGGTATAAATCCTGCTTTTTTCAGGACGCTTTTCCCGAAGACTTTCTGGAATCTCCTGGTGCCACGTCTGGAAATTATTACCTGTCTGAAGCTGCTAAGGTATTTAGCAACAATATTGTAGAGTCCTATGAAATCCCTTTTATTTTTTCCCAAATTCCGAATTTTATTAAATTTTTTTACTCCAGTTTTAATGGTAAATTAAATTTTAGTAATCAAAAAGCATGTCTAATTAATTGAAATCATGAAACTTATACCCATGAGATACCTTATACCTATAAACTTAGGCCCTATGAAATACATTTTATTTTTTATCTCAAATTCCGTTTTATTTTTTACCAAATTCTGGGTTTTCTATTTTAAGCTTAAGCTGTGCATTTAAATGGTTTAATTGCATTTTAATAATCAAAAGCATGTCGTATTCATTGAATTAGACATTAATAAAAACAATTTATATATATATATATATATATATATATATAAAAAATCATTGTTTATTGTACTTTTTCCACCAGAAATTCTGTGTTGTGTATTTACGTAAGGCATACAACATTAATTTAATTGACCTTTTAATCATATGAAATGAAACAAACTAAACACAACAGTTTTACTGTCAAAATTAAAACATGGAAGAAAATGTTTAATTATTCCATAAAAAAATTAAAAAATAATATATTATATATATAATATAATTTATTTTATTTTATTGTACTGTACAACATTAATATATTTCTGTCACAATTTCTGCATGTTGAACCGAACTTTTATTTGGACGGGTTGGCGTGAAGATTTATTTAATTTAATTGTATTGTACAACATTCACATATTTCTGTCACAATTTCTGCAAGTTGAACCAAAATTTTATTTTGACGGGTTGCCGTGAAGATTTATTTTATTTAATTGTACTGTACAACATTAATATATTTCTGTCACAATTTCTGCAAGTTGAACCAAACTTTTATTTTGACGGGCTGCCGTGAAGACCTTTCCGTTTTTATGTGTGTTTGTTATGATGATAGTTTTTCTGTGTCAGTGCGACTTAAGTTTACTGATCTGCTTTTTATTTATTCATCAATATTTGACAAATTCCGTGATCCGGGGAACGTTTAATTCTATTTTATGACTGGATTCCGCAATTCCGATTTCCGTTTTCGCAGAAATATTTCTGTGTGATTATATTCGTCATATCTGGTATTTTCGTCTCATTCTCCATCACATCTCTCTCTGTAAGGCTGAGTGGATGTCGGCTCAGATGGACATGAAACGACATATAGATCAAGAGGAAGAGCAGAAGCGTGAGGAAGAGGAGGAAGAAGGGGTCAGTGATCATGCTAGTAGCATGAATTAGTACATTGCTAGCATGTTTTAGCATGTTTACTGCAGTATTTGCGTATCTGTCACTTTCTCTTGATGTGATGGCTGGGGGGGGTGGTGTTTTGCGGGGGGGGTTGTTTGTCGGAGGGGGGGTTATGGTGTGGGGTTGTTTGGTGGAGGGGGGGTTATGGTGCGGGGTTGTTTCTCAGGGCTTGGCCCCTAGTTACAGTGAAAGAAACTCTTAATACTTCAGCATACCAAGACATTTTGGACAATTTCATGCTCCAAACTTTGTGGGAACAGTTTAGGGATGTTCCTGTTCCAGCATGACTGCGCTCCAGTGCATAAAGCAGGTCCATAAACACATGGATGAGGAGTTTAGGGTGGAGGAACTGGACTGTCCTGCACAGAGTCCTGACCTCAACCCGAGAGAACACCTTCGGGATGAGTTAGAGCCGAGACTGCGAGCTTCTCGTCCAACATCAGTGCCGGACCTCACACATGCACTTCTCAAAACTCCCATAAACACTCTCCTAAACCTTGTGGAAACCTTCCCAGAAGAGTTGAAGCTGTTATTTCTGCAAAGGGTGGGCCAACTTTTCCCCTTGGTTGAACATTATTAAAGTTAGAGCTTATTTAGAGATATCAGCCGGATGTCTTAGTGCAGGCGCTAACGGCTCCAAGGCTGTATCTCGTAAATTACTCCACTAATAATGCCCAGAATGGCACCAAACTTCTACAGTAGTACAAATAGGTTCTGTACTCATAAAACGAGGCATTGGAAAGTTTGTAAGTACATCAGGAGTTTATTTAAATAACACTTGCCTGACGGCTAATGCTATAGCTAACCCGGACGTCGACGTCACTTCAGTGAGTTGAGAAAAGCACGTAAAAGTCCTGACAGAAAGCGATGCATAAGGATTAGTGTAACGACAAATTATTATTTGTAAGTGTAACTAATAATTGTTGCAAACTGGTACTACCAACAAAATATTAGTGCATTCCTGGAACTGGGCGTCGTTACACTACATCCTTGTGCATCGCTTTCTGACAAGTTTGGTACCATTCTGGGCATTATTAGTGGGGTAATTTACGAGATACAGCCTTGGATCCGTTAGCGCCTGCACTAAGACATCCGGCTGATATCTCTAAATAAGCTCTACTTTAATAATGTTCAACCAGGGGAATAAAGGCTTCTGGGGGGTGTTTGGCTCGAGGTCATGGTGCAAAGGACCCTTGGTTATTTTACTCCGAACCCTTCCTTTAAACCCTATGGATCAGGAATGTCATTAAAGTTCATGTGCATGTAAAGACAGACGTCCCACAACTTTTTGGCACTATAGTGTGTCTCCCAATGGAGATAAATCATTTACATTTACATTTTACATTTTGTCAGTTCTTGCTTTCCCTGGGAATCGAACCCATGACCTTAGATTTGCTAGCGCCAACGCTCTACTGTTTGAGCTACGGGAAAGCTCAATCAATCAACTCATCATTGATAAAATCCTAAAGTCCCGCCGTTTGTCTTTGTCTCTTTTAAGTGTCACACATATTGAGACTCTGTCCTCTTTCTCTCCTGTCAGATCGTTTAAAGCGGTGGCCGATAAGGTCCATCGCGGTCTCCGCGTGTACCTGAAGCTCTTCATGGAGCGAGCCGAGCTTCTGTACCAGCACGTGCTGATCTTATACGGCATCGCCGACGACCTCAGCAACTTCCACCATCGCACTAAAATCGCCAGCATCACGGGGGGAACGACCACGGCCGTCGGTGGAGCCGCGGCCATTGCGGGACTGGCGCTGGCTCCGGTCACGCTCGGCGTTTCCATCATCATCTCGGCCATCGGACTGGGCGTCGCTACGGCGGGCGGCATCACGGCGGCTTCAGCCTCCATTTCAGACAATATCAACAACATGCATGTACGTTCACGTTCAATATCATATGCACTGTTACATGATTACAAACAAACACCTTTTCTGTCATTTTTAACTGTTTATGTCGACTCTTTAATAAAATTGGCTTCGCTGATCTTTAGATCAAGCCTCGCTAACATGTACTAGATGAGTAAAGTTTGATGGCTAACTTGGATGTTGGCTTGACAAAGCCTTTGTCTTTGAAAAGCTTAAAGTTAGCAGATTTGACTTGTCAATAGAACGTTATTAACATTCTCTAGCACATTGATAACATGTTTTATCAAGTTGCTAACATGTTTTAGCATGATTTATCAGACTGGCTGACATGTTTTAGCATTTTGCTAGCATGATTAGCATTTTTCAGGCATGTTTCTAGCTTGAATTAGCACATTGCTGACATGTTTTAGTATATTGCTAGCATGTTTAAACATTTTGCCAGCATGATTTAACACAATGCTAAATTTTTTAGCTTGAATTAGCACATTGCTAGCATGTTTTAGCATTATTTAGGACTTTGCAGACATGTTTCCTGCTTGAATTAGCACATTACTAGTATGTTTAACATGCTGCTAGCATAATTTAGCACATTGCTATCATGTTTTAGCATGATTTAGGACTTTGCAGACATGTTTCCTGCTTGAATTAGCACGTTACTAGTATGATTTCACATGTACCTATAATGATTTAGCACATTCTGACATGTTCTAGCATATTTCTAGGATGATTTAACACATTACTAGCCTGTTTAAACAGTTTGCTTGCATGATTTAACACAATGCTAGCATTACTAAAAGACTTGATAAAACGGTCTAATGTTGTTTTTGCTCCACCCTCACGCAGGACCGTAAGAAGATCGAGGTAATCGTTCAGGACTACGAGGCGCAGCTGGTGGAAATGCAGCGCTGTTTACGGTTCATCATTGAAGGTCTCGGTCAACTGCGCGCTCAACCGCTGCTGCGACGCAACAACTACTACACTGGCGACTGGGAAGTGCGACGGGCGCTGCAAACCATCAGCCTCGTTACTGACCCGGTCGAGCGAGCGGAAGAGATAACAACCATACTCTGGCCAAGCTAGCTAGTCTGCATTCAGGAATGGACAAGTACTTCACTAAAGACATGAAGGAGGTGAAGAAAGGTTGTAAGAAGGAGGTGACGGCTGAAGTGCGAAGCCTGGCTAAACATCTGCAGGAGGGTTTAGTGGAGCTCAACTCCATCCGAGAGCAGCTGCTCGATGCCACTGGGAACATCTGAAGGCCCATTGGCTGCTTAGCTGCTCATTTGCATAAAATTGTATTATCCTCAAGGAGCTGGAAATCACCAACATAAACAAGCAATTCCGACTTTTGTTACATCTTTTTGTTTACATCTCGCATTCTGTTTGTTTTTTTCTGCCATGGAATTTTATTCTCAAAATTAAAAGTTTTAAACAAGAAATTCCCACTTTCTTGGAATAAAAAATACTTTTTTTTTTTTTTCACAATTAGAAAAAAAATTCTCGTAATACCGAATTTGTCACAATACAGACTACAATACAGTATACACCTGTATTTTTTCTGCAATAAAAAAAAGTAATTGATACTTTATCTCACAATAAAAAAAAAAAAAAATCTCACACTTCAAACTTTTCTTCTTAGAATTGCACGTTTATATCTCGCAATTGCAAGACATGAAGGAGGTTCTGCCATGGAATAAAAATGACTTTTTTTTATTCATTTTTTCTCGTAATACCGAATTTGTCACAATACTTTTTTTTTTTTTTTGAATTCTAATTTTACATCTCGCAATTCTGTTTTTTGTTGTGAGATACAAACTCAGAATTGTGAGTTTCAATTACCTTTTTAATTGTTTAAAAAAATTGGTGGAAATAAACTTCCATACGAGCATCCTATGCACAAATATTAATTATTCATATTAAACAAATATTAAATATTAGATTAAGAGTCCAGAAAAAAGTAAGCCTGATATTTTTCCCAATTTGAACAACAGTTCCCATCATGCTTTGCTGGACTACATAACCTAAACAACAAATGTTGTCTGTAGTATTTCTACATGTAGTCACAATAATCATCTTTCATATTAACTGTTCTGCTGTGGCCAGAGTTTGTGTTTAAAATCCAGTTTTTGTTCTCATTATGGTGAAACTGAAGCCCACAGACAAGTTGTGTTGTTATGTACAGTAATTGAGATTGTATGCTTTGGATGCAGTGCATTTTAAAGTAAATCTGTCATATGCTCTTGTTTTGCACAACTGGTATTATTATTACCAGCACTAAAAAAAAGTTCCTTCATGTCTTGACATGATTTTGCACAACAGCAATGAAGATATGATGTAAATAAAGGTGATTTCAAATATAGCTCTGTGTGTGCATTACTTTAATCAGTTATGCAACAGTAACACTTTACATGCAACTTTGCTGAGCAGTGAAAGCAAAGCAAAGTCAAGTTCGAGTGGAAAATCACTATTTTTCTACAAACACGCCCCGTGATCATGTGCTTTTTCGAGGAAGAGACGGTGGACTTCAGGGAAAGACTTTATTCTCCCCCTCAGGACTTGAACACACTTCTTTAAGTTGTTTTTTTGTTTCAAGCTTTCAGTACTTTTCGTATTTAAGACCTGTCAGATTTGTGCGTGCTTTTTTCGGACATCTTCGAATAAACGGACCCTTTTAAATGTGTTAGAACTTTGAAAACTCCGGCTTTTTGTGTCCTTTTGTTTACTTTTGGAAGAGAGGACAGTCTCGATCATTGTGAAGGTACGAGTTTGTTTCGTTGCGGTTAAGCGAGTTTTGTTGAGTGTGGTTATATTTGTCATGACACTATTATGGGGAAGTTGAAAGAGGAGAAATATCATTATCATTGCAAGCTGTCGAACTTGTGTTATGTTTATGACTTGTTCTTTGCACGCATTGTCGTTTATCGTCCGAAAATGCTTTCTTCAAACTGATTTCAAAACACGTTCGCGACCCAACACGCCTTGTTTACTTCTATCGCCTGAAGCGAAAGTTTCTTCAACGGTTACCCAATCAGACAGACGGTCTTATAACCTCATTAATATTCATGAGCCAAGCCTTGGCGTCAGGACTCGTCAGATGACCACGCCTCGTGGTTCGACGAATCAGAGGCGTTTGTCAAACAGGATAAATTCCTTTCCTTCAAGCATTAAAAAAAGAAAAGAAAAAAAAATTCCTTTACCTTCTGAATTTCGAGTTAGCACAACTACTAGTGATGCCAGTTTTACACTGCGGGCGAGGCCAGCCTGTCCTGTTTTTTAGTAAATAAATGACATTTTAATAAAAATTCATTTAATAAAAAAATTCTTTTGAATCTATTCATTATAACATGTCTTAATTATGACTGTCATCATTTCAATGCATGGCCAAATTATATGATATAAAAAGTAAAAAATTATAAGATAAATTGAAATTAAAAAGTAAAAATTATGACTTTGACGTTATAATTCCAACTTTGTGTCAAAATTATGACTGTCTGAATTTCAACTTCGTCATAATTTTGACTTTTAATAAAAAGTCGAAATTGATGTCGTCATAATTTCAACTTTCTAATTTACCTGACGATCTTGACTTGTCAAAATTTTTTATTTTGAATCTATTCATTATGACATGTCTTAATTATGACGGTCATATTTTCAATGCATGGCCTAATTATGAAATAAAAAGTAAAAGATTATAAGGTAAAAATTTAAATTAAAAAGTCAAAATTATGACTTTGACATGTTACAATTCCAACTTTGTGTCAGAATTGTGACAATGAATTATGATTCAAGTCATAATTTCTCCTTTTTTTAATGTCATAATTTCAATTTACTATCATAATTTCAACTTTGTCATAATTTTGACTTCATAAAAAGTAAAAAGTTGAAATTGACGTCATTAAGTCATAATTTCACATTTTTTTAATTTAAACTATACCGAACGATTTTGACTTTTTTATGTCGTACTTTTGTTTTATTTTCAATTTATTAATTATGAAGTCTTGATTATGACTGTCATAATTTCAATTTATTTCCTAATTATGACATTAAAAGTCAAAATTATGACAGACTAAGTTATAATTTTGTATAAGTTTGTATGTCATTAGGCCAGAAGTTGAAACTGACATAAAAATATGAGGGAAAGTTAAAATGAAAAAAAGTCAAAATTTCATAACAAAAAAAAATTATATCATAATTTCAACTTTTTGTCAGATTTATGGCAATGAATTATGAATTAAGTCACATTTTCTATACTTTTTAATGTCATAATTTCAATTTACTATCATAATTTCAACTTTGTCATAATTTTGACTTCATAAAAAGTAAAACGTTGAAACTGACGTCATTAAGTCATAATTTCACATTTTAAATTTAAACTACCGAACGATTTTTGACTTTTTTATGTCGTACTTTTGTTTTATTTTTAATCTATTAATTATGAAGCTTGATTATGACTGTCATCATTTCAATTTATTTCCTAATTATGACATTAAAAGTCAAAATTATGACAGACTAAGTTATAATTTCAAGTTTTTATGTCATTAGGACAGAAGTTGAAACTGACAGAAAAATTATGAGGGAAAGTGAAAGTTATAATGTCATAATTTCAACTTTTTGTCAGATTTATGGCAATGAATTATTAATGAAGACAGAATTTCTACTTTTTAATGTCAGAATTTCAATTTACCATGTCATCATTTCAACACTGTCAGAATTTTGACTTCATAAAAGTCATCTCGAGTTTAATTTAAACTTTACTTCATGATTTAGACTCTTTGTCATGAAAAAAACTTGTCATAATTATGACTTTTTGTCATAATTTCAATTTATGTCCTAATTATTATGTAAAAATGATGGCTTAGTCAAAATGTCATAATTAGGATTTACAGAAGCATATTTTTTTCTTATGTGTTAGAAATGTGTATATATAAAGGCATAAGTAAATGTATATGTAAATATGTTCATATGTTTAGTCCTACTTTTATTCAGTGTGAGGCGAAATATAGTAATATTGTAAATAAAAATAAAATGACTAGCATTTAAAAAACCCAAGGGATTTTATAGCGATGTTTACTGTAAATATGGTTCCAGAAAACAGTGTTACAGACATTTCTCGCCGGAAACATCATGATTTATTACCCGTTCATATTACACCATATGTTCCCCTCTCTGAATTGTCCCTCAAGCCCCACATGATGAGCTCAGATGACATCACTCTCGCATGAGCGTCAGACAGACAGGTGTGTCAGGTGGTGGTGTCGGGATAAAAATAGTTATTAGTGTCAGGTGTGAATCATCGCTATTGAGTGTTTACAACCCCAGCTGAGAGTGTGTGACTGTGCATATAGAGTTCAGGAATGTGGGATGTCCTGTGAGTTATGTGTAGTGTACATATTGTGTGTGTAAGTACGTTAATTCTCTATTTACTCAGCATTCAAAAGACTTGCATCAACAGTTAAAGCAGTCCTCTCAGAGCAGAAGTAAACACCCCCCATTCACGCACACGATCCAGTTCAACCAGTCACTCTTTCATTAAAGTGCTGTTAATTAAGTGTGTGTGTGTGTGTGTGTGTGTGTGTGTGTGTGTGTGTGTAGGAAGGACTGGTGATGCAGAGACTGAATCCCTTTAAATCTTCTCCTCAGGTAACAACCGTTCAAACTCTCAGTTAATAAAGAAATATTTAAAAAAGTTTCCACTAAATCAATGCGTTTCAATCTTTTTGATCCCATGAATATGATCTTTTAGACAGTCAAAGTCAAAATTATGATTTTTATGCCTTACTTGTCTTACTGTCATAATTTTTGTCAATTTCGACTTTTCATCTCATAATTATGACTCAGTATGTCATAATTTCTACCTTTCCTCTTATAAATATTACTTTGTATGTCGTAATTTAGAATTTTGTGTCATAATTACTTAATAAAAAATAAAAAATAAACATTCTTATGTACCAAATAAATATACAAAGGCAGTCTTTTTCATGTATAATGTTTTCACATGTTTTCCGGGAAAATTAATATTCTAAAATATGTGTCAAATCGTATTTGGAAAATATTTAGTTTTTATTATGTTACATTATAATAATTTAGCATTATTTTATGTCATAATTTTGACTTAGTGTGTCATAATTTTTTTGTCAATTTCGACTTTTCATCTCATAATTATGATCCATATGTCATCATTTCTATCTTTCCTCTTATAAATATTATTTAGTATGTCGTAATTTTGAATTCTGTGTCATAATTATGATTTACAAAAAAAATAAAAAAATAAAAATACATCCTTATGTACCAAACCAATAAACAAAGGCAGCCTTTTCACGCATAAAGACCACATTTATACTGTGAAAATTAATATTCTAAATATTTGGAAAATCGTATTTGGAAAATATTTAGTTTGTTACATTATGATGTTTATAATATTAATTGTCATAATTTTGACTTAGTGTGTTGTAATATGTCAATTTCTACTGAGTAATTATGACCAGTATGTCATAATTTTGCCTTTCCTCTTATGAATATTACTTAGTATGAGTCATAATTATGATTTACCAAAAAAAATTAAAAATCTGAACCAAACCAATATACAAAGGCAGCCTTTTCATGTATACATTTGGAAATTTTTTCGTTTTTATTGTTACAGTATTATGATTTTTCTGCTCACTATATTATTGTGCTGTACTATATATTATTCAATTATATTTAGCATTTTATTTATTATTCCTCAAGCTCTTCTCTGTTTCTGGCCGTTGACCGATTAAATGTAAACCACAATGAGCAGATTTTTGTACATTCATTGTAAAGTAATAAACCTAATAAATAACCTAATAATAAACCCATTGTAACCTAATAAATCCAACATTATTATTATAATTATTATAAGCAGTGTCTGACCTCAGAGCTCCACGATAACCAAAGGTTACACAGGTGAGGGTGATGTGTGTCATCATTATATAAACAGAAAGTGTTTTCTTTTCTTCATCTCTCTCTCTTTACTCGTTTATTCCTGCAGGAAACGCCTGAGCGCTGCAGTTCCTCCACCGGGACAGAAGAGGCAGCGGCGAGCACAGCGACTGAACACACACACGTCAGGACTTCTACTTCTCAACCCTAACGTTTCTTTGAAAAAGTTTTATATTATTTCTTATTTTTAGTTTATTTTTGTTTTTTGTTACCAGTTAACTATAATAATCCAGTAATGTGATTGAAATGTTGGTTGTTTACTTATTGTTGTTTTTGTATTCTCAGGATCCTGGAATGATCATGGGCATGATTCAAAAACTAAACCCATTCAGGGTTTTCTCACAGGTACACACACACACACACACACACACACACACACACACACACA
>FLSR01000883.1:140437-185054 GCA_900092035.1 Leuciscus waleckii | reverse complement strand
GTCGGTGGTGCCAGTTCCAGTGCCTGCGTCGGTGGTGCCAGTTCCAGTGCCTGCGCCCTGGCCGCCCGCACCGCCCTGGACTCCCGAACTTTGTGTGCCTCCCTGGCCTTCTGAACGGTCCATTCCCCTTTTCCCGCCCTGGTCTGTCGCCCCATCCCGCCCTGGTCTTATGGAGCGTCTGGTAGCCGCTCCGTAGGGAGGGGGTAATGTCACATGCCTGTCCTGTCTTGTGCTGCACATGGGTGTTTTGTTATTTTGGGCCATGTGCTCATGTCATTGTCTGATCCCTCCCACTTGTTATCTGATTATTGTTTGAGTTCTTCCACCTGTTCCCTCCTGATTAGTTTCCCTTTATAAGTCCCCTCTTGTTTGCAGTCTGTGTCGGTACGTTGTCTAATGTTTCCTGTTCCCCGTGATCCTGCAGTTGGTTTCATGTTCTGGTTTTGTTTTATATTTGCAAGTTATGTTTTCCCCCCTCGTGGGTTTTGTTTTGTGTTTGTTTTTCTTTTTGTAAATAAACCATTCTCCTGCACTTGAGTCCTCGCACCTTTTTGCAATCATCCCAACCGTGACACATATTGTACATGCTAAACCGTAATGCACATTAAATGCACATTGTTCTTCAGGAAGGGGTATTTCCCCCTTTTCTCCTCGATTTACTTTCCAAAACTTTCAGCAGTACTTTCCACATTTCATTTGTGCATTGCCAGTAAAATAATGTACACTATAATGACCTTTTCAGCACTAATAACAGCTTAATTCCACAGATGTATCTGTCACATTCTTTCAGAATGAAAACTTGATCTTAAATGAAGATTGCTTTAAATGTTTATCAGCTGTTGAAAAGAACACACATGTACATTGTCTCTATGGGACTCTCTTTACAAAAAAGAAAAATGCTATTGGGAATTATGGGCATTTTGTGCATGCAGCACAATTATCTAGTAATTGCTTTTCTTTTTTGGTATTTGGTGTATGCTATAGATGTTGTTGCATACCAGTCATGGCACCTAGATGACACTTTAGGGCCCTGCTTACAGGGAAAGTTCACCCAAAAATGAAAATTCTTTCATTGATTACTCAATCAATACAAACACGTAAGACTTTCGTTCATCTTCGGAACACAAATGAGGATATTTTTGATGAAATCTAAGAGTTTTCTGTCCGTCCATTGACAGCTACACAACAACCACTTTGATGCTTCAAAAATGTAATAAAAAGGTTGTAAAACTAATCCATATGAATTGAGCATTTAGTCCAAAATTTCGAATAAACACGGTTGCTTATATGATGAACAGATTGAATTTAGGTTTTTATAATGATAATGTGAATGATTAACTAAATTCCATATATAACGCACAATCAACATGTTTTTTTTTAAAGAAAAAAGAAAAGAAAAAAATATCTGTGATGCATTTTTTTTTATTTGCATATATTTAGAAATAAAAATATAAAAGGCCAGCCAATAATATTCACAATATAAAACATTGTCAAAACAAATTTAAGACCAAATGAATTGAGACAACTAGACCAAATACTGTATGTACTGAAGTAAACACTGAAGCTGAAAAGATGAACATGTGATTGGAAGTGACAATGAGAAGGCCTTCTCAGAAATAGCTATTTTCATTTCCCAGCAGGAAAATAAGGTTTTAATCCCATCCAAGGTTTGCTAATCCATAATCTCACTCGCTCCTTCCTCATTTCCCCCATTCCCTCTGTAAACCCTGACCCACGATGCACAAGTCTGGATGTGAGACCGACCGAACTGCTCCTCGGATTTCGATTTGCTCACTCCATGGCTTTTCTCCTCCAACTGGACCATCTTCCAATCTGTCATAACAAATCAGAATAAGGACATTAGTGAATTGAAGGATTAGGGAAGTGGGCCAGAGTTGGTTAGCACTGGTCAGCTGCAAGTCATTGAGAGCTTAGTTCACAGGGATTAGCATTTATATTACAATGTGCGTGTGAGAGGAAAGTGTATCTAAATTACACCTTTCATGTTTCTTCGAGTTCAGTGAAAATTCAATTTTCATTATATACTGTGCTTGTCAACCTTCAGTACTGCATACACATCACACAGACAAACTGAACATGATCTACTGTATGTCTTGTGACCATCTATTTACAAAGAGGCCATCAAATACACCTGCCTGTGACTGAAACACATTTTCTACAAGGCAGATAAAATAAGGAAAGATTAGACATGAATTAAGTAATGAAGCAATAGTGTTTAGATGCATGAGCCAATGGCTTACATAACTGCAGTACATGTCGCCTTTAATGTAATTACAAAATGTTCAAGTGTTAAAATATTCTGAATATGAAATCTGTTTATACTGCATTGTTTGTATATATTTCCCAATTTGAATTACCTCTTGACTTGGGTCATGCCCACACTCCCTTTTAAGTTACTGTGTTTTGGGTTTTCCCATCATTCTTTCTTAGAAACTGGTTCCAAAAAGTTTTTAAACAAGTTTTCCCACGTGCTTGAAAACTATTCATCCTGACCTGAGTGTTATCTTCCTTAGTATACAGTTTCAGTTTTACATTTGCTAGCTGTTGTTGTTGTTTTCAAAGTTTTTCTCAGAAATGAGAAGTATACATACATTATATAAAAGTATAATTGCTACGGCTTTAGGTTGTAAATATTGCTGGATTATATATGTATACTCCTTGCGATGATGACATTCTGCAAGACTTACTCACTGGACCTCACTGAAAACATTACACATTTTTAAACTTTAATTAATATTTTAAACCATTCAATAACCCTTATTTAATTAAATATTTTAGAAATGAATAAAGAAGAAATAAAAAATAATAATTACAGTTTAAATTGCATCCAATCGCAGAAAGATTTGTCTCTTATTATTCACCCGCGAGCTGAGTGACATTTACACAATCAACCCATAATTGAATGTCAAAAACTGCACTCTTTATTATGACAGAGACAATCATAGTGCTTGTCCTCTAACATTTTCTTATTCTCTTTAAAAATGAAATTGGGAACAGAAGATGCAATTTCAAGCATGAATGGTACTTGCTTCAGATTCCCTTATCAAACAAAAATCAAGAAACTATGGATACTGTATCGCTATTGAGCATCGAAATCAAAAAGAGCTTAGTTCATAGATCAGAAATTAAAAGCTCAAGTTTTCACATCAGTGAACTCAATAGTACTGCTCACAGGACTTTTCTGCATAGTTATATAACCTTTTTATTACCCTTATCTTCTTCAGAACATTTGTGGAGTTGTGTTTTTTGGGCCATTAAAGCACAGATATTAACTTAATTTTCTTGATGCATGGATAAGTAACCATGAACAATGTTGAAGTGTTAAGAAAGACATAACAGTTTTAAGTTGACTGAGGTGATGAGTCAATTCTGTGCTATGCGCATGTAAAATTTCAATGAAAATTGCATCTCATACGATGCATACTATACTATATTACTAATAAGTAATTATACTAGATATCAAAAGTGTGTTAGACTCACCCATGGGTGCTAATTGCTGGTTCACTCCCACATGTCTCTGCTACAGAGATGACTGGGACCCTGGGTGGCAGGCTTAGACTGGGCCTCCTGTCTGACTGGCTTCGCCGGACGAATGGCTGAGGCCCTCGTACAGACACTGGCAGCCGGCCACGCTCACCCCATGGGCCAGGCAGAACACTGCTACCGGTAGAGGTCCATGCCTGAGGGGGCTTCGGAACAGGTTGAGCCTCGAATAATGATGATGAGACTGGGCAAAACACTGAACGAGCATTACTAAATACTCTTGACGAGTCCTCACTACTGTTTTCTCTGGACCATCGCTGCACTTTTGGGGAAGCAGGAGGTGATGGTGCCTTAAAGGGGTAGGTTAACCCTGTCATCGTGATGGGGGTTGGGTCTTGTCGCGTTGCAGGGGTGCTTGGCAGTGTTCGTTGGCCAGCGGAAGGTGGGGTGGGGAGTTTACGAACTACAGGAGGACTCGATGAAGTTGAAGATGAGGGTTGACTTTTTAATACTGGAGGACTAGGGAGTCTTCGATGTAACAGAGGTGTGGATGGTAACATGCGATATCTGGATACAGGTGGAGTGGCAGGGGTTTGGCTCCTGCAGGCACTGTTTGGCACTTGTGATCCATTGGTACTGTTCTCCTTTTGTGAAACCCCTACATCACCTTGGCAGAAGAAAATCTGCCTGTGACCCTGCTCAGCAAATTTCTCTGTTGGTGAGTCAGAAGAATGCCTCAAGTGGATTATCTTTCTTGCTTGTTTGTAGAGGGAGGCAGCCTCCTCGCTTTCCGTGTCTGTTTCATGGCTGGAATCATGGTGAACACTTTCAGAACTCCTCTGGTGTCTGGTACGTGGAACGAACTGGCGACATGCTAACAGAGCCCTTACACAAATTCCCCCGACTGGGTAGCACTGTAACAGACTGCAGAGAGGCTCGCAACCTCCGAGACATTGCACTCCTTTTTGGCTGGGTGGATCGACCCCTGCTTGTTAGATTTTCTCCTGTGTCCTTTGCATGTACATTTTCAAAGGAATTGTCCATGAGTACCTCAAGTGGAGGGGGTGGTAGATTGTCAATGTCAAGATCCTCTGTCCTTTCAGAACATCGCGACTCCCCTCGACCACTGAGTATACTATTTTGATTGAATGCTAATGTGCAAGAGGGACTTAAACCTGGAATGATGGGAACACCACACTTTCTCACACCAAGCATTTTTGCACTGTCTGGGATCTGCTTACTTTCCTCCAGCCCCTGACTAAAGGTGTCAATCAGTTGTTTAACAGAATTCCTTTCCTTATACAATCCTGAAGATGGGCGAGGTGACGGTGGAGGGCTTGGCACAGGCATTACCTTAACAGGCTCTATAACAGGGGGAGCTTTCTTGTCTTTTTCCTTTCTCTTTTCTTTGTCCTTTTTCTTTTTTTCTTCCATCTCATCCTTTGCACTTCCTTGCTCTACTTTTGCATTGTATGACTTTCTTTGATTACTTGGAGAAAAAATGTTCCTATTCAAAGAACGCTGACTGTCAGAGGCAACTGATGAAATGGTTTGCGGTTGCTGGATTTTCTTAGAAAAACCTTGCTTTGTATTTTCTTCACACTTAACCTTGGTCATCTTCTCCAGCCTTTGGTTGAGTTCCTTTTGAGTTCTCTCAAGTTCAGTGAGTGTAGGATCTTCTGCTTTATTACGTAGAGAATCAGCTGATCTCGACCGTTTTGTAACTGTGGTCTTTTTCTTGGATGTTTTAGAGGCAGATGTTTGGGGTCTTTTAGAACTTTTGTCACAGTCCTCAGTCCACTGGTGACTGCTGCTCATTGGGCTATCCGTATGTTTTGCCTTTACTCAGGGCCTTGGGATGGCAAAAAAGAATCCTGCCACTAATGGCATCTTTCAGCTTTAATGTCATTTCAATGTTTTGTGGATTCTCTATTCGCTTTGTTGGCAAGCGATGTGGTTGTCTAAGGTCTGGAATAGAAGGATTTGGTTGTTTCCTTATTTTATCCTTGCAATGTTCCTCTTCACTACCATTCTCCGCATCATCCCCGTCACCTTCATCCAAGGAGACAGAGCCAAGTAGTGATTCTGTATCCCTCTGTTCTTTTTCTGTAATAGTGCAAGTTGAGTCTATAGAGTTCAGAGAGCTGCTTTTGCTCATTGTTTTGAGAAGTCTGCCTCGGTATGAGCCTTGGTGTACTGGTGTAAAACCAGAAGGACTACTTGATGTAGCATGAATGGTTCCAGTTGACTCACAACTTTCTCTGCGTTGGCGTTGTCTGTCTGAACCTGCCAGGGACTCACTTTCAGCCCCAAGTCCACTGTCTTCACTAAAAAGTGCAGAGTCTTCTGGGCCAGGTTTTTTCTGTGATGCAGCCTCAATCCGAGAAAGCAACCGCATTAATCTAGACTCTGATGCACGTTTTGTCCTGAGCTTCTCATCTAGAATTTCAGTAATGGAGGAAAAGTAATCCACTGCTTCCTCAAGAGCAGTATCCCCAATTCCACACACTGACTGACCCACTTGACGCATCTTCTGTATGGTATACTGAAGGAGTTGTTGTAGCAGGTCTGGTGGGGGCTCACTGCAAGTGGAAGAGGTCACATTTTTTGCTGAGTTGGGTGAGGAGGAATTCTTTTTTTCGCAAGGCCAAGCCAGATGCTCTCCATTTCCTTTTAACATCATCTCCCCCTCATCCACGATTTCCTGCAGCCCTTTGTTTATTTCCTCATAGCGTAATAGCATGAATGCCACCATGGGTTGCAAAGAAATTTGGGTTTGGGCTGCATGATCGAGTAACCCTAACAGATCTTCATATTTAGTGATGCTAGGGTTAAGATATGCATACGCTGCTTGATGAGCCTTCACAATGCCTCTGGAAAGTCTACTTTTTTTCAATTTTTCTTTCCTTTTCTTTCTTCTTGTTTAGTTTTACACCTTTCGGACCTTTCTTTGACTTCTTTGCAGCCTTTTTCTCACAAGCCTCTAGTTTTTCTTCTTGTCTTTCCTTCCCTTGGGGTAATATATTAATGCTGATCTCTTGTACACCCAGTTTGTCAGAAGCAGCCCCATCAGTTTCAAGCCCAGCCGTAGATTGTTTCCTCCCTAATGACGTGGAACTCGTGTTGTTTCGAATCGCTGAGTTGTTTCTATCTGTGTCCCCTCCACAAGATCCTCCACTGCTCCCCTCATTAGACTGTGATTCTCCTGGGCTCTCCTGAGTCCCTGGAAGTAGAGTTCTCCCTCTTCTGAACGCATCCTGTACTCCATGGAGACTGTTCCCCCGTGATGGAGAGCAGCCCATTTCAGAGCAATTGCAGTTCACCTAGATTTTGCAAAAATACAGTCCAACAAAGACAAGGAGGCAGACCACTCCATCTGACACCAGGATGGTTGAGAGTCACCAGCTGCACTTGTCATTTTCAGATGACTCTAATTACCTGACACACAGCTGACTGTCTCTATGTATCCTCACCGTAGACGGAAATTGTTTGAAAAATAAAATGTGAAGTCCCAATGGAGTCTCTTCTCTTTCAGTTAAAATATGAAAAAAATATTCCACAATTGATCAAAAATGTTTGCAGTTCTTTTAAAGCAAACATTGCCAAGCATTTTCTCTTTCGCCGTAGAGTCCCTCTGTACCTTCTGGAGGACGAACAGCTAAAGAGATTAGTAGGGATTTGAGAGTAGACCTATGCATGCACATATGTCAAATAAAACACACGGTCTCAAGACCTTAAGCTCATTAAGGTAATCACGGTTGTTTTCAGGTAGCTTTTTATAGCTCAAACCAAATGGCCCACAGCAAAATTGGTAAACAAAATTCTTCAGTGAGCTATTGTAAATGATAATTATTATATAAACCTTTTGAACAGAGAAATATATTTATTCCAAAATAGTATATTTCACTGTGACCATTGTTTTTAAGGTATAAAAACATTTCACATCTTAATAAATTCAGTGATAACAATAACTTTTGTTGCTGTTGTGTTAGCACAGTAACACAAAAACCCGCATTTAGCCATGGCTGCTGATTGGCGTTCTGACGTCAATGCAAGAGAGGGGAATGCCAGCAAAGAATCTTGTTTACACAGAAGAGATCAGAACCAACTATTGGTCCCAGAACATTTTATAACATTTTATTAGAGGGGCATTGCATTATTTATACAGTAATATTGCTAAATGTTTACATACACTTTTTCACTTGCCTTTTTTTATTTGATTACTTTATTTTATTTTCTACTCAAAATGGTTAGCATTATTTTTTAAAGATTATTTTACTCACTCTTATAATTACAGCAATAACTAACTGTAAACTAACCCTTCCTGTTCCTGCATGATTGACAGGTTCTGTGCAGGCGGCTGAAGCTGTGCACTGCAACTCTAATGTAATCTCTGGATCTCAAGCAATGTGTGTATTCAAGAAAGAGAACTGTCTTTAATTGAAAATTTTTATTTTATTTTATTCATTACCACTCAAATAATATTGTAAAAAAAAATAAAAAAATAATAACATTGACATTTATTAAGTTGCTTATACTGTTTTATTATTTATGTTGGTGACGGTTATTCTGCACATATTATCACAATTATCAATTGTACATGTTAGGAATTACACAACACTCACAAAGCACACAGGGTCACAGCACCCTGCTTGCCTACAATATTTGTAAAGTCTTTCATATTAAATCTGAAATATGAGATATAAGATATTTATGCATCCAAAAGTAGCATCAATTACATCAACAGATTTTTTTTTTTTACTTGCACATTTACTAATTACTCATTTAAAAAAATATAACTTGCACATTTACTAATTACTTATTTAAAAAAATATATATTTCAGCAGTGATCTACTAGAGGACTTTGTGACATATACAACACTTTGTATTTTTCAATTAGTCTTATGAGACTAATGTGTCGTGTATACAATTCTTTATGATATAACCTTTTTCTGTTTGTACACTTATCAATGGATTTTCTCCTAGGTCTTTTCCGTATTGTCTGGTGAAGAAATTCCACATTGACTATGTTGTTCTCTTGATGTAACACTTTCCTTGTCAATTGAATTGAACCCAAACCAGTATCATCTGAGTTAATGGTATTTTGTGATCCCGTTATACAAAAAAATGGTACTTCTGGTATCTCTGGGATATCACAGTCAATTGAGTCGATGATGTGATTATTGGCTTTTGCTATGTACGCCTCTCGACTAATCTCTTCTTTCTTCTTGCAGAGCGCCATGTACCACTTGGGTGCAAAGTGACAGAAAATAATTCCATAACACGACACCAAGATAGCAGCTGCTTGAATTGAATAGCGCTCGTTGATCTTAGCAATGTACACTGGGGTGAAACAGACCCACACAAAGAGGTATACTAGCATACTTAGGATGATGTGTCCAGTCTCATTGAAACGCTGAGGTACCTTTCTCCCTTTAAAGGCCAGCAAAAAGCAGATAAAAGCTAGCAATGCAATATAGCAAAGCATTATGGCAAATCCAATGCCAGAACCTTCATTGCACTGTACCATAATCAACATGCTTTGGTCAGACTGAATGGTCTCCACAGCTGGAGAATCAAATATCATCCAGAAGATACAGATGAGGACTTGAATGAGAGTACTACAGGTAATAATGACAGGGGGGTTGTAAAACCTTCTAACATGCTCACGGCGATACGGTCGAAGAAAGGATACAAAGGTGCGTAGAGCTTTCACCAAAATACATGAGACTGTGAGCGAGAACCCTAAGGCATACAAAATCGGTCGACCCCTGCAAATGTGAACATTGGGTTTGCCAATAAACAGTATCACACTGGTATAGCTGAGTGCTAACCCTGCCATGATTACAAAACACATGTTTCCCCCTGCCTGTTTCACGACAGGTTTTCCACAAAAGACCAAGAAGATAATCAGGGTGCAGAACAACAACAGATAACCTAATGCAGTAAATGTAAGCAGAACTATTCATGGGACCCATCCCATTTCCAATAGCCTCGTCCTTCGGCTTACACGAAGTCCATCCTTTCAAAGACCAGGTACCTTTTTCACAAGGTAGGCAATTTGGTAAGTCTGAAAGAAAGATGCACAACTACTTCAGAAATTCAGATTTATGGTACATTTCCATCAAGAACATTTTCATGGATTTTCCCTTTTTTAAATTAGGTTAATGCACTCTTAGTGTGCGCTTAATTTTTCAGTGGCATTGGTTCTGGAAGCATTTTTTTCTTTCGTATTTACCATGGGGATTTCTATTTAAAGTATTCGTTAAAGCATTATGAGCAATGAACCAAGGTAACCAGCAATGAGGTGAATCACAGCAAAAAAGAATATGATAATTGGACAAAAGAGGCAAAGGTACAACACTGTTTAATTAACGGCAATCCCTCATGGGAATTGTGAACGACATAGTCAAATTAAAAATGATGGAGAAATATAAAACCATTCATGTAAAGTTGTTGATTATCTATAAAAAACAAAGTTTATTGCAAAATATGCACATAAATAAGTATTTTGACAGCATTGTGGGAGTTCCCTGCAAGCTCTTTTGGCGCAATTTGCTCGAAGTGAATCTCTGATTTTCTATACAGCCTCATGGGTAATATAGTTTTCCCCCACAAATATTTGAAAAATATGTTGAAATAATTCAATCGGATGGCATATAACGATTAACAACAGTAGGTCTGTCTTTAAAGGTTGATAAGTTGTTAAAAAAATCAATTTCCCTATAGAAAATGAATGGTGTTTTTACTTCTAGAACCCGACTATTGCACTCCATTGACGTTTGTGGATGAAACATACAATTGCAATTGCAAGTTAATTTCAATGCATTTTTACATTAGTTGTGTATCTACTGGCTCAAATTGTACTGAAAGCTTCAAACAAGAAATTATCCATAAAAACCTATACCTTATAACAACACTATATATTTACAATTTAATACTTACTTGTTTCATTAGAGTAAGTACCCTCTAAACATTGTGTGCAGTGTGGCAGCATGATGTATTGAGAAGTTTTTAGCTGTACCAGGAGGGCAAATAGCAGAGCACACTGAAATAGGAACCTAAAATAAAATGCATAGAAGCGTGGTTAATATGGAGTCCTTGCTTAAAATATGCAGTAATACCCAGTTGAACAGACAAGCAATATTGTGTTTATGAGCATGGGCTTCTGGAATGCTGACTGGCTTATCAAGCAACCTTTGGTTAACCATAAAGACCATGCTGGTTGAAACATTTTAGTTGGAGAACAACATGACTATTCTGGTCCAGTTTGGTTCAGCATAGAAAATTGTGCTGGTCTAAGCTTTTTCATGATGTTATAGGGTTCCATACACTGAACTGCATAACTGATACGTTTTTATCATCACTTATAATTAGTTATTCTCACCGTATGGTTTGGATTACTCCATGTTATGGGTGCCTTGATGTGAATTTCTTTTTTCGTCAGTTTGTTATTTCCAACAACGACAAAACTTCTCTGCCCAGTTGATTCTTGTGATTGCCAGTTAATTAAATCATAGCCATTCATGAAATTTCCAGATGCATTGAAATAGAATGTCTGACTGTCCATAGTAAAATTGACCTTTTTTAGTTCCTTGAGGAGCTTTTAAACAAACAAACAAACAATAAAAACTTTCAACCTTTGTAAAAATGTATAATCATGCCATTTTTTGTTAGCTTAAAGGCATCTTCAAGATTGGATGTAAACATTTTACAACTACCTTCCATGGCGGAAAGTCCCTTTCGCCAGGGCACTCGGTTTCACTGCAGTTTAGAAGACGTTTCAAAGCATGAGCAATGGACCATACAGCTAACCTTTCGCCATAGGTTATGCTGATGTCGACAGCTTCCGTCAAAAAACCTGTGTCTTTCCCTAACTGCTTATACTCCTCAAGGAAGAGGTTTACAGATCCCGGAGCAAGAGTCAGCTGCTGCAGAAACTCCTTAAAACCAGGATTAGGACCAGTTATGAACGTGAACCCAAAAATGTCACCTACTCTATTGATTCGTCCATCCGAGATATATTTCGTGACATTACCAAGCATCACTTGCGATCCAGGTGCGCGAGATGTTCTGCCGAATCATCTCCCTGAAGAGATTAAAGACCAGCTCTTCCTTTAAGATGAGTAACACAACTTTAGCTTCAGATGAGCGGATTGTTTCTGCCACCTCTTGGATCCGTTTGTCGATTTCATCGTTAGCTAGGTAATGAGGCAATGCTTCTTTAAAAGCCTGGCAGATATCTGCATCTTCTGCATCAGCCAAGAAGCTTTGGAGGGCATTTTTCCCATAATCATCATCCCCATAGACCACCCCAACCCAGTCCCAGTGAAAGTGTTTCATGAAATTAGTCAGAGCTTTGGTTTGGTGAACATCACTGGGAATGGTGCGCAGGAATGCTGGGTATCGTACCCTATCACTAAGCGTTTGTGCAGATGATGTTGTGCTTATCTGAAAGAGAAAATATGAGAGAAAACAGTTCAGGAATACTTGTTGTTTTGCCATTTTTGCTGTTGCTGAGAAATTGAGATTCATCAAGAGTAATTTTTGACTCTCTGAATGAAAAAAATTTAAAATAAATAAATAAATCATCAGGTGCTTAAAGACTCTCCGAACATTCAGTGCTTGACATTAACTTTTTTGCTCAATAGCCACTGTGGATAATGATTTTCCAAAGTTACTAGCCACTCAGCATTTCCACTGGCCACCATTTTCACAATTAATTGTATTAATATTATCTCATAATCTGGCAGAAGGTATATTGGGCTGCCGTCACTTTAAATCCTGACACTGATCCTTTACACTGTTGCACATGCATTTTCTTTCTCAACACTTTACATTCACTTAAAACATAACTGACTGTGCTTACATGAATACTCGCCAAGACCAGCATTATTTTGTGTGTATTTTACAGTTTACGCACAATAAGCAGCCAAAAGAACTCAATTTAGTACTGAGAGTTGGCTTTGTGTGTCGTCCTTTGGGTGTGTGCACAAAATCTGCAGCAATCCTGCAGTACGCACAATCCCACGGCAAAATTCAAGCCCTGTAACACCAACAATATTAAAAAAATGCTTTAATCTCAAATTAATAAATACAAATTAATTAATTTTAAATTAATTTAAAAATTAATTATTAACAAATATGTATTAAAATGTATAATAAAAATAATATTGTTTGACATATTAATGTTTATTATTATTATTATTAGGATATACTAGTCTACAGAATTATTAAAATAACACCCATTAAAAAAAACTAAAAAACTAAATAAAAAAAAAACTTGTGTTACATATATGTAGCTATTACTCTCAACAAATGAAATGTGCATTTAGATGCTGGAAAAATCAACTCTCAATGTCTTCTAGGTTGCAAGGGAACACGCCACCAGCATAGATCACTGTACATATATACGTCAGAACAACAACAGCAGATACTTACTCTGTGCAGTTGTATTTTTCTGGACGTTCTCGCACCTGTAGTGTCTGCACTTTGGAATGACAGGAATTGAGCACCCCAATCCGTATATCCCCATCGGCCCAGGCCCCGCACATGTCTGGGGAGTTTTCACAGGCAGACCCAGAACCAGCGAAAAGAAGAAGAATGCCTATTAAAGGCCTGTACAAGACCTGCAAATACATGACAGACAACCTGACTGAGTACAATATACTCTTGAGATCTGTTCAGCTTGGCAACAACGGTAAAATGCAAAAGTAATCTGACAGTCTTTCTGTTTAAATAAGATAATTGTGCAAGGGGGGTGGCTCATTCAGACCGAAAACACAAAAGGTGTGAAGTGATTGTGTTGCTGGAACACAACCAAACATCAGTCAAACATACCTTTATTCCTCATAATTTCCCCACAGACCGGTTCTGTGTCATCCTTATAACTACATTACATTCCTTTTAAAAGTGAAATTTGAGCAGCTGTAATTCGCTCAGCAAAGGTTTGGAAATTCCATATGCGTGTATGTTGAAAAAAAAAAAAATGATGTGAAACAATTTTCACTCAGATATTGCTTGTAAATATCACAAACAATTAAAAAGAAACCACAAGAAACATTCATTTTAAGGTGAAATTTTGAAGTAGAAAAACTAAGATAGCATTTTAATAGTAAAATATGCTCCAATAATCTTTGTTTCATTTAAAATTTAAAATAATAATAATTTTTTTTTACATTATCTATGTTTCCATTCACCTATTTTTATGTGCATTTTGGGAAATTGCATGAAAAAAAACAAACATTTATGGAATAAATCCCTTGATGCACAATAAAAACCTCACATGACTTTGCATTAACAGTGATGTGATTGGATAACTGGACTAAACAGCGGACCAATCGCATCACAGCATCTCAAATGTTGGTTTGATCATTCTGAAATGCCTGAGTCAAAGTCTGTCATCAGAATGATTTAGTTTAATCAAGATTCTCACACGATTCTGTTCCCAAACACCAGCATCCGAGCGCTTTTTGCTTTATGTGATATTCAAATTTTGAGCATATAGGTAAAATTTGCAACTTTGGATGCAAACAGCTAGTGTGTCTGGAATTTGGAGTTTCATATGCAGAAATATGCTGTCAGCTGCACTGCAATATTACAATTCTAATCATTTGCATAATGGCCAATAACAACCAATAAATTAAATAAAGCCAATATATATATATAAAATATATATATCGGCTATATTTTGTAATATTTTTTCAAATACATTTTGGCGTTTTATTTGGAGATTACATTTGACTGTGTTATTAAATCATTAGAGTTTTTTAAAGATTAACTGTATTTGAGTGGTAATTGTAAATATGAAAATAAGGGAAGTGAGCATGCACAATTACATTTTTACTTTTGTATTTAAAATGTTTGTTTTGCTCATAAAAAAAATATATACAGTAGTCAACATTTGATATATATACATTTTTTCTTCTTCTTTTTATTTTATTTGATCAAGTTAAGCTAAACAAAAATGAGAAATGTTTCCTATGCAAATGGCTGAAATAACATTTTTGTATATTTCATTATATTTCAGTTAACGTTTGTTGTTTATTTTATTTTAAGTAACATTTTTATTTTCTTATTTTAGTTAAATATAGATATACTGTGCATAATATTTACTCTTAATGTGATGCTATGGTTAGTTCTTTACATTAGATCATTATATGAAGCACTAAACACAACGAACTCTAGTCTTCCTTACATCTGAGAATCCATGTTTGGATTCTGCATTTATCTTAGTTCACATTAAGGAATATTTACAACATATCTGCCTCAAATTGTGTATTTTAGTATCTTAGTTGTTGAGAAGTTATAATATGCTTTTTATTACCCTAAAATCATACCATTTAGTCCACAATTCCGTCAAAATAAATAAATAAACAAAAAGATAAAAAAAAAAATTGTTGACACATAGGAATGATTTTAGGTAATTTATGTGCTTGGAAAGGGGTTAAATTCATATTGTGGATCTCCAATAAAAGCACAGTGCAAAAATATAAAAGTATTTCCAAAATCGTTATTATTATTTTACCCTTTCATTGAGTCATCACAGTCCATAAACAAAGATTATACATCAAATAATTACAAGTAATAAAATATACATAACATGAATAAAAAAAAATAAAAAATAAAAATAATAAAAAAACAGACTTACAAACTTCATTAATTATAAGGATGAAAGGATATTTATTACAGATACTGAAGGCGTTATTTTGTTTTGCCATGCGCTGAGTGACGTCGGAATTACGTCACGATGTCGGAAGTGAACCCGGACAAATCGAAGGCGCTGAAACCAGAAGAAGAAATGAAAACATGAGCACGAAGCTAGCGACCCAACGAGAGAAACTGCGGTTTTCTGTGTCATTGAGGAGCAGGTATTCTCTCGCCGTGTCAGAACATCTCTGTCGACCCTGTCATGTCTGTGTTTGCTGTGTGTTTGAAGCAGTCGATGTGTGAAATGATGCATGGCCCTTCTTCAACAAGCTGTTGCAGTGTGTGCAGAACTCTACTGATGCTCTGTTTAGTAAACGAACATGATAGTTAGTTTCAGGAAAATACATGCATGCAATTCCATCTTTGTGATAACAGTCTAAACTGGGAAATAATCAGGCTTTAATCTGCTTCTAATGCTCTGCTGATCCAGTGCATTCGAGCACTGTGTGTTATGTAACGAGTTATTACTTATGAAAGGTGTTGTACATTTACAAAGCTCAGTCAGAAACGTAATCTGTAATTTTGACAATAAACGATCACATCTGAGTGCTGAACAAGACAATACTTCATGGTGAAGTTATGTTTGAGAAAGCGAGATGCATAGTATTAAGGAATTACCATGGTACAAATAGTAAAACATGTTAGTACTGTACCATGGTATATGTCCAAAAACACACAAGGAACAGATTGAAGAAAAAAAAAAAAGTAGTGAGTAATTTAGTTGTTTAGTGACTTACTAAAATGGCCATATAACACTAGATATTTTCCTGCATTTATATGAATTTGATTATATGTAGTGATGTAATGATATACCAGATGGGCCGATTAATTGTATCTGCCTATTTTGAGATTATAATAGAGATTAGATTATATAGTTTCAAAATATGCAGACAGACAGCCTTATTATGTTTGTTTTGATTTAAATTGTCAATTGTGAGTAAATAGTGATTCATTTTAGCAGTGATCATTAATATGCATTATATTGTATCTGCATTATATTGACCATCCTCCATTATTGTTTTCTTTGGAAATAAACATCTGTAGATATTGGCTATTAAAGGGATAGTTCACCCAAAAATGAAAATTCTGTCATCATTCACCCTCAAGTTGTTTCAAACCTGTATGATTAACATGGTTTATTTAAAATCCTCAACAAGAATTGAGTGACTCTGCAGATTCCTTTTGGGGTCGTAAAACTCTTATCAGTCTCAAAGGGGTCCTGTAACAGGACGCCGCGTTCTGCTAGAGATACATTCTTATTCTTTAAAATAAGCACTTAGAGTTCAACTAACACAACTAGGAAGTCATAACTAGGCCAATATAAGGGGGAAAACATGCATACAGGAATATATCATATACATTTCAGAATTATTTATATTCTGAGTTAGATACAAAGGACGTTTGTGTGTGTATTGGGCATCTCGGAGAGGGCTTTTCCTGGCCACCTGGACTTGGAGTACAGTGAGAGGGGGGCTTGAAATTGATAGTGATCTATTTGAACCCCACGACGAGCTTCGGAGGTGTTCATGTTCAATTTCTACAAAGTCACAAACGTGTCAGAAGGAGCAATTCAGTCCAGATTCATCGGCGCTAAGCTGTGATTTACATGAAATGAGTCAAATAGGTTCAAAGCTTTCTGAATCTTAAAATGACAAGTCATCGTGATTTGATCCAGGCGCTACATCATCTTTAATTCAAGTGCAACGTGAGCAAGTGCATCAACTCTACAGAACAGCCACAAACATCCCTTGATGGTTTAGAAGTAATAAATACTTATGTATAAATTTAGGATTGAATCCGATACGTGTGTTTTATATATGAGGCATCTGGAGATTCTTCTGTTCTCAGAAATGAGTCCTGCATCATCTAATATCAGATTAGAAACGTCTTAGAAATGGATGTATTTTATCTTGTCATTTCTCTTCACACGGTTCATGTCTGTTTATTTCCACAGTCACCAACATGAATCCCAAGACCAGGAACGACTTCCTACAATGTAAGTCACTGAGAAACAAGCAGAAAAACTCACTGAATGTGTTCATGTTCTTCCTGTAGAAGGAGAAATAAACATGATATAAGAGTTTTATAATTGATCATGTAAATGATTATTTGCACAGGATATCTGATCAGCTGCACTGAGACACTGATGATACATTGTTCAGATACATTAAAAGATCGGACAGATTAATAATTCCTGATTCTGATGTGTTTTTTCTCCATCAGATTCCCATCAGCTGACTCTGGATCAACACAGTGAATGAAGACCTCAGTCTGTCTGAGAGGAACAGAGTGATTACTGGCACTGACACACAACAGTCATATCCTGATCATCCAGACAGATTTGATCACTGGCGTCAGGTGTTGTGTAGAGAGAGTGTGTGTGGACGCTGTTACTGGGAGATTGAGTGGAGTGAATATGTGTATATATCAGTGTCATATAAGAGCATCAGCAGGAAGGGATCGGGTAATGAGTGTGGATTTGGATGTAATGATCAGTCCTGGAGATTGTTCTGCTCTTCCTCCAGATACTCATTCTGGCACAATAACAAACGCACTGTTCTCCCTGTAAAGCCCATCAGCAGAAGAATAGGAGTGTATGTGGATCACAGTGCAGGAACTCTGTCCTTCTACAGCGTCTCTGACACAATGAGCCTCATCCACACAGTCCAGACCACATTCACTCAGACCTCAGATCTCGTTGAAAGCCTGGCTCACACTACAGGAGTTTTAGGCCGATTTATGCCCGATTTACCCCTCTCGAGAATCTGAGAAAAAATCTTGTCGAGGACCCGATGTTCGGCGCAGATTATCTGGTAATGTGAGGCGTTCACAGATCGAATCTTGCACTTCCCGATCTGCTCGCAGACACATCGGGGCCGCCCCGATAATATCAAACACGTTTGATATCTAGGATTATAAAACGGGTCCGGTGGACAACGGAGATGGAAGAACGGATGGTGGAGATGACAGTATGAGTGCCTATTTAATGTCTCCTCAAAAGAGTACCACAACCAGAATGACAAAGAGAAGAGCTGGGGAGGGATCGCTTCAGATTTGAACGTACCGGGTGAGTGTAGAAAGTTGCTAGTGCACTAGCTAGCAAATGTAAACATTAGATCTAGGTTAATGATCATCTGCTACATTCAGGTCTAACTAAAGATGCATTGCACATAGTTTGTTTGAATAATATTACTAATATTTAATGATATTAGTTCAGTTGAATTTAGAGAGGAAACACAGTGTATGTCAGTGTCAGTGTATATTTTCAGTGGAGGAGGTGAAAACAAGAGCAACAACATTACGGACACAATACACCAAGCTTCTCAAACCCAAACCAAGTGGGAGTGGGGACAAAGGGCTCACTCATAAGCAGGCTTGGCTGTTGAGGAATTTGGAGTTCCTCAAAAACCATGTTGCCCAATGCCCCAGTGAGACCAGTGTAAGCAGAGCAGTATTACGGACAGGCATATTGTGTGCTTAAGCAATGTAAATAATGTAGAAGAACTCAACACCTCTTTTCCCACTCCCAAATCAGGATCGAAATTTGTTACAGCAAGTTACTTCAGCTCTTGCCACTACAGATCCTTACAGTTCCTTTGGACATCAAGTTGCTGTGGAACTTAAATTTATTAAAAAAATTAAGCATACAGACAGGCAAAGAAAAATATATGAATGTTTTGTTTGAGGCCCAGGAGACTGACCAGTCCTCTCCATCACCATCCTCACACATTCCACCAGCTACATACTCACCTACACAAATGCTCTCCTCAACCCCTTTATACACACAGCCACAACATCAACACTACCATCAGCTCCTGCCTCCTCAGGGTCCTGCTCAGCCTCAAAACAATTTCAGGATGTTAGAAGATTTGGATGAGTAGTTGCAGATAAAATATGCAGTACGATATACACAAAGTTCATCACACATGTACAAAACTTCATTAAAGGGATAGTTTACCCAAAAATGAATATTTTGTCATTACTTACTCACCCTCATGTTGTTCCAAACCTGTTTATGACAAAATATACATTTTTGGGTGAACTATCCCTTTAACACCTGAAATGTATGACTATATGTCAGAAATATTAATGTAATGCGGTCACAGGTGTGAGTTTGTTGAGTAATTTACAATGGCTTAACGCGGCTCAACCAATCAGAATCAAGGTCCGGAACTATCCGTTTTATAACTGTACATTTTTGATATATTGACTTTACTTGGACACAGTATATAGAAACATGCATTCGTCAGTAGCCTGAATCTTCGCTCTGTCATTCACTCGTAATGACATTTTCGACTCCACTTGAAGGACACATACACAGTAAAGTGACTCTCCTTGATCAGGAATGAGGAATTAAACTGCTTTACAGACACTCCTGTTTTACACACGTCGCTCAAACACAGAACCAGGAAACTATTTCAACTCCTCAGTTCAGAGAAACAGAAACTTAGATGTTGTTGAGCTGTTGTGTGTTTGTGTCTCTCTGTATTCATGCAGTAAAATGGCAGAAGCCAGATTTTCTCAGGATGAGTTCACGTGTCCAGTGTGTCTGGATCTCCTGAAGGATCCAGTGACCATCCATTGCGGACGCTTCATCGCTATACCAAGCTCTCCTATCGTGTAGTCTTCCCTCTGGAGCTGAGGCTCTTTAACACTTCTGGTGATGCTACCAACCCCGAACGATTGTACGACCTGGTGGCTGTAGTGGTGCACTGTGGGAGGTAGGTTTCGGATGTCACAGTCAATTTAACCAGTCACTCAGTACGTTTACATGAACAACAATATTCCGGCATTAAGCCGATTAAGGCAATACTTTGATTAAGAAACTACCATGTAAACAGGGATTTCCAATCACCTTAATCTGGCTCAAGTCATACTCGAAGTTAACACAAATCGTATTAAGACGTAGAGTCCTATTTTAGTCACATTTACATTTACAAATTCTGTCGCATTATCGAAGTGCATTATAGACATGTACACACATTAATCACACTATTAAAGTTGTGGGGGAGTTTTCGCCGCAGTTTGCAACAGGACACACACGGCAGTGGTTTATGGGGTTATTATTGTTGCAATATTCCAAATAAATAGATTAATATTCACAAATAAATGTAAAGAGATTCACAAAAATGTATCGAATTCACAAATAAATAGATTAATAATAATAATAAACTTTATTTTATAGAGCACCTTAAAAACAGCTTCTCAAAGCGCTGTACATAAAATCACAATCCACCAGAAAATACAAGTAAAAGTTAATAAAAAAAGCAGCAACATTAATAATAAAAAGAACTATAAAACAATCACAAAAAGACATCAGCATTCAAATGCAAGTATAAAAAAATGTGTTTTGAGAAGAGCTTTAAAAATGCCAAAAGTCTGTGCTTCCCTAAGTTCAGGGGGGAGAGAGTTCCAAAGTGTAGGAGCATAGACAGAAAAAGCCCTGTCACCAATAGATTTTAGGTGCCTTTGTGGAACAGTTAACAGATTACACTGTGAGGAGCGCAGTCGGCGATTTGGAGTATAAGTGCTTAATAAACCAGATAAGTATTGCGGAGCTAAGCCGTGTAATGCCTTGTATGTCAACATCATGATCTTAAAACTAACATGGAACCTGACCGGGAGCCAGTGTAAAGACTTCAGAACTGGAGTAATATGGTCAAATTTCCTAGCTCACGTCAGGATCCGGGCAGCAGAATTTTGAACATATTGTATTTGAACAATTTATTAATTGTGGTTTTAGAAACTAAGCAGCAAAGGTTCACAAACGAGTACAGAGTCCAAGTTCAAATACACCAGATCAAGACAAAATACTGAGTAGCAAGAGATACAAACTGAGACAGAGGTTTGGTAAAACAAGACTTCACAAATGAGAACAGAACAGAACAGTCCAGATAAAGGGGAGCTGAGGGTGCACAGGTGAAACAGATGAAATCATAATGAGGTGAAGAGGGAAATGCAGTCCTAGTATGCAGTAGAGAGGGACCTAGTGAGACCAGGAGGAGGCGTTGTCGTGCGTTCCGTGACAGAGCCCCCCCCCTGTGCGAGCGGCTCCGGAAGGAGGACTGGCCGACGACGGGGTCTTCCACGGGGTCTTGGAGCAGGTTGGTCCCGGTGAAATGCAGCAGTTAATGTGGGATCCAGAATCTCTTGTGACCTGACCCAGGAGCGTTCTTCGGGACCGTAACCTTCCCAGTCAATGAGATATTGCAAAACCCCGCCGCGGCTTCTGGAGTTCAGGATTTCTCGCACCCGGAAAGCCTCCGCGCCGTCCACTTCAATGGGGGGGCCTCCTCAGCGACCTCCTCCTGGCTCCTCTCTCTCCTGGGAGCAACAGCGGGTCTGAAAAGGGACACATGAAAAGTGGGTGAGATTTTGTACTGAGCCGGGAGTGACAAACGAAAAGAAACAGGAGTTATCTGACGAAGTATCTTGAATGGTCCAATGAAACGAGGAGAGAGCTTCTTGCATGGGAGCTTGAGACGAAGATCTCGAGTGGAAAGCCACACCCACTGGCTGGGTCGGTATCGAGGACCCTCACGCCTTCTTCGATCTGCCTGATGCTGATAACGGTGAACGGCGCGCTGCAAATGGACGTGAGCAGCATCCCAAGTGGCCTCGCTGCGCCGGAGCCAGGCATCTACTGCTGGGAGGTCGGAAGGCTCCCCGGACCACGGGAAAAGGGGAGGCTGGAAACCTAGAACACATTGATCCTTTAGGTGAGTGTATATATATATTGCACTCCAGGTTGGATTTGCATGTTTGTAGGGCTCCATAATTTGGCCCAAAATCATGTTGATTCTTTTGTAATAATGATGATTGGGATTTGAAGCATTTATCATCTCATATTGCTGCTTAGATATCTAGGCAGAGAAAGTCCAAGAAGACTACATTTCTACTAAGAAGTGTGGGAAACAAATCGATTAACTTAAAATCGATTTTTTTATTTTTTTATTCCAGAATGTGAGAAGTTTTGTGTGCGCACACATCTGAACCGTGCGCCCAGAAAGCCGCTTCTCAGACAGCGTGCAAATGCTAATTGAGGTCTTTCGCGTCTCGCGCTTGAACGGACATATTCCCACAAAAGTACGTCAAATATGCTGGTCAAGGCGAGTATCCTAGTAAACATAGTCTGTTATATCTTACAGTTATTGAGAAATAAAACATGTGAAATAGTATATTGGATCCGTGCATCTCTTAAAGGGACAGCAGCCTAATAAACCTGCTGCTGTCTTTGTTTAACAGCAAAGGTCAAAGAAAAAAGTACCATTCAGTATAACTTTTAAAGGGATACTCCACCGTTTTTTCATATTAAACTGTTATTCCCTTAACTAAGAGGAGTTGATACATACCTCTCTCATCTCAGTGCGTGCACTTAATCGCTCTGGGGCGCGGCGACACTTTGATAGCACTTAGCCCAGTATATTCAATGGTATCTAACAGCAATGAATTTAGAAGTGACCAAACACATCAACGTTTTCCCTATTTAAAAACAGTTACACGAGTAGTTATACGATCAAGTATGGTGACACAAAATAAATCGTGGCGCTTTTCTAAGCGGGTTAAAAAGGATAACTATAATGTATGGCGGAATAGCACTTCCGGGAGTAGTTCGACTCGGCGCAGTAAAAAGTCACGCCTGATCCTCTTCCGCTCATTTCTGTCAATAGTGGGAAGAGGATCAGGCGTGATTTTTACTTCGCCGAGTCTAAGTATTCCCAAAACTGCTAAATAACAGTTTAATATGAAAAAACGGTGGAGTATCCCTTTAAAATTATTATTATTTTGTGATTATTATTAAAGCAAAATAAGAAATTTTTGTAAACTATTGTAAAACTGCATTGTATAAATTATACAATTAAATATAAACATAAAAATAATTATTAATTAATGATAATATTTAATACAAATAATATTTTGCAATAAAAACTCTAACATTTAAAGCCTTCATTTTTTTTATTTTAAACTTTAAACCATCAAGATTTATTTTGGTCACACAAATGTTTCAACTATTTTGTCTATATGTGTGACGGAGAGGCAGAGACGGTCGGATCCATTTCAGATATTTATTACAGAAGATAACAAACTCAAAAGAAGACAAGGGCAATCCAGAATCGTAGTCAAACAAGCAGTAGTCAGAGGCAGGCAGCAAAGGTTCACAAACTGGTAGTGAATCCTTGAGATGGAGGTAGATCCGTTACAAAATCCACAGCGATGTGTGACCAGGGACGTCGTGGTACTGGCAGAGGTTGCAGCAGTCCTGCGGGCTTGAGATGGGAGGATTTCACAGTATTACAGACAGAGCATAGATGGACAAACTTGATAACGTCAGACTGAAGAGAAGCCCACCAAAAGCGGTTTGAGACTAACTGAATGGTGGCTGCAATACCTGGATGACCTGCGCTGGGAGTGCAGTGAACCCATTGAAGCACACGGTGGCGGAGATCTGGTGGAACAAAGAGGCGGTCAGCGGGGCATTCTGGCGGAGCGGGATGTTTACTTAGTGAAGTGGTGATTTCAGAGATGATGTCCCATTGAACGGGAGCCACGATGAGAGCAGTGTTGATAATGGGTTCAGGCTTGGATTCTTCGGCTGGATCATCGAACTAGCGGGAAAGGGCGTCAGCTTTGCCGTTCTGGGAGCCCGGTCTGTAAGTAATCTTGAAATCAAATCTTGAGAAAAACAGTGAGACCTAGTGAGACCAGGAGGAGGCGTTGTCGTGCGTTCCGTGACAATATGATTAGCTAATGGAGTTTTAAACAACATTGGATCCCACTAATATTCAATGTATTAAAAAAAAATATTGGATGATTGGACAAAAGGGTGTTTTTTTTTATAGATCAGTTTAGCATAGCTACTGTGTACAATGTCTGCAAAAATAATTTGTGCTGTTAGGAAAATAAAGGTTCAACAAGCAGAGGCTAATACAGTACAACTGACTTTCAGTTTTATATTTTACTCTCAACAAACTGTTTTCTCCACATTTACAAAGGCAGAAGAGAGTAATACAGCAAGCTGTAATACAGCAAGTTTGGACGTCCTCAAATCTAAAAGTACAGAACAATACTTACAGCCATATACCAAATCGAATACACGATTCTGATGGAAGAATGGAAGATCACAGATTATTGGAGCAACATTCCAGTGTGTTCCACTAAGTATATGCAGTTATGTATTTCATACAGTGCACTGTATTTTTTTTACACACTTTTCTCAGTAATGGTCATAAATCCTAGGGTGACTCTTCTCTTCATGGAGATGGAACATTACACCCGCGTGCAACATCAAGCTTGAGCTTATTTAAACTTGCATAGCAAATACACACATCAAATATCATTATATTAAAAATCATAAAAGGCATAACCTGAATGAATGCACTGAATTAAGTAGACTATGATTACATTACAAGAGGGGGATTGTAAATAAACCTCTTATGTATAAATGTTTGCATAATGCTTCTTTTTTGTGACATGTCTGAGTGAAACGGGGGAAAAGACACGTAGGGAAACAAATTGATTTTACCCATGGGTTGTTAATTGAGTTGTGAAAAGTGAGAATTGCATAACAGTCTGCACAGCCTTGCATAATTTATAGACATCAAGTAATATCACAGGATTTTTCTCTCTTTTTAAAGAAATTAATACTTTTTTTTTTAGCAGTGATGCATTCAATTGCTCAAATGTGACATAAAACCCTTTTACAAATCATTGCAGAAAATTTCTGTTTAAATAAATGATGTTCTTTTGAACTTTCTATTCATTAAAGAATCCAAAATATTTATCATGTTTTCCCAAAAAAAATATTAAGCAGCACAACTGTTGACAATAATAATGTTAGCTGACACCAAATTAGAATGATTTCTGAAGGATCATGTGACACTGAAGGCAATAGAGTAATCTGACAGAAAATTGCTTTTACATTTTAAAATATATTCAAATAGAAAAATCATATCAATATTTCCAAATATCACTGATATAAATAGGATTAATCTTGATTTCACGTTGACTTTAAGCTCTTACAGTTATAATCGACATTATTCAGCCCCCTTTGCAAATCAGGTTTATTGGCAAAATGTACAGACTTTCAGCTGTTCATAATGAACAAATCACACAAAAGTAATTGAAACAGCTCAACACAACAAATGTTTCAAGTGGTTTCCCCACTACATACAACAAAAAATTCAACTTTTAGTGACTTCCGCAGTCTCAACATTATTCAACCCCCTGAACAGAATCCCTCACAACAGCACACATTTGCAAAACAGAGGCCCGTTCTTCGTACGTCGCTAACTCAGTTAGCTGGATTTGATTGTTGACGATTTGGCATGATCTTGGATTGTTTGGTTCTTCGACGCTCATCCTGGACTTGCTGTCATAGCAACAGGTGCGCAAACTTGAACCTGCTCGGGAGCAGGCTTATTTCATGTAAACAGGATTAGACTGCGGCTTCATAAGCGGAGCTGATATGGGAAGTCCAGCGCAGCGCGATAGTGCACTTTCTGAGATGTATATTTTTTTTCGTGACTCGTGAGATTGTCGTTTACATTATAAAATTGTTGGAAACGCACATTTATTTTCGACTTGTCGGAGTCGGGCTTTAACTACAGCACAAACTGTTTGCATTGCCATAAGATTATTTGCGAGTGGCTCTTTCCTTTACACTATTGGAGATGCGGAGAACTTGATGGAAAGTGTCTGTCGTCTCATTCGGAGTTTACCTGGCGCTTTTAGGTTTAAAAAACAGTTTTAGGTTTTTTTGTGGCATTTCCAAGCCACTTAAGACCCAATGTTGTAAAGCAGATTTTTTTAAAGCAGTTTTTTTTTTTAGGCTATCATAATTTTTTATGAAGATCATGCCATCATGACCATGCCGATTACAGTATATGTCACTCAGGCTTCACTAACGTGATTGGTACCATAGACTATAGCTAGACCATAGACTGCCATCAAGGCCTCAATGAAGGGGATTATGTGAACAGAAAGGGGGTTCACAATGTAAATGTGCAGCCCAGTTACTATTGGGATTCTTAATATTCCAGATTAATAATATTATATCAAATAAAAAAAAGGCAGTTGACTAAAATCTTCCATATCACAAATGTGAAAGAAAAATGGCCAGGATCTGTGCATGACTTAAGAATTTTCAGAAATTCACATTTATGCACATTATTTGAAAGTGGTAAGAAAAGTTCCACAATTAAATATCAAGCTCACTGTATTACATACACTTATGCTGATCCTAACAGAACTGCATTTCTTCATAGGTGATTATGACATGTTCCTGCAGACAGGTGTTTTATGACCCCATTCCCTGACCCAAACCAGTTACAATGCAGCTCTAGCCAGGACAAGGGCACACAATGAAATGAACTTTGGCTAAAGGGAAGATTTCAGTGTCTGAAAAGTCTGAGGGTTGCACACCTGACAGGGCCTGTGACATTGTTGCATGTGCCATATTACACAACATTGCCCAAAAAAATCCCCCAAAAAAAAAAACACTTTTCATTAAATGTTTAATAAAAGACAAATATGCTTAGTTCCTTGAGTTTTATTTCAATTGTTCTTTGTAAAGAAAAGCCAGTGGTCAAGTACCTGCATCAAGAGATATTCGACACATGCCTCATGCAACAAATAAAAAGGAAAAGTTGGCTATACACTGCCCACCTGTAGGCCTATGTCTCCTCTGTCTGTGCAGACTCTTCTGTAGGCCTTTCTGTAGATGTGGAATCCTGCAACTTATATTGCAGCCATAAAACATACAAGTATAAATTAAGTAAAGTTATTTATGCACTTGCAGGTAGGCTAGTTCCTCCATATGACAGTTATCTGAGAGGGTTTATTCACTGTCCAGTGCAATGGAAACAAATAGACATTACAAAGTCTTATACTTTCTTTCCTTTGGAAAGTTAGAAAATGTCCACTTACTGCACATATTTCAGCCACCACTTTCTTAGGAACAGATACAAGTGTTGGTGTATTATGTAAAAGTGCACAAAAGAGGAAAACACAATGTCATTACAATGAACAGGGAAAAATGTGATCAATAACTCATGGCAAAATATTTTTACATTAACAAGTTTATCAGTTTTCACTTTCACAAGTCAAAGCAATGCATCATTACTCAAGATTTAACAGTTGAAATGACTATACAGCCTTAATTTAATGCAGCAAAAATTATTTTACAGTGTAGGCTACTAAGATCTTTTCTCTTTTTTTCTCAGCCTTTTTCTTGATTGCTTTTATAAACAGACAACCATTTATTTAACAGTGCCTTTTATAAAAGAGACTATAATATAACTAAAAATTACCATTATGTAGAATTTTTGCTGTATTTTGGATCAAATAAATACAGAAGAGACTTTTTTTTTTAAAACATTAAAAAAAAATCTTACCGATCTAAAACTTTTGAACGGTAGTGTATATTATTACTTGGATCACTGTCAATAACTGAAATCATATATCATTGATTTATCATTGTTATCCATAGTTTATTTAGCCTATAATGTCTTCCCTATATGTGACTATTAATGTGTTTTGTTCCGAATATATTTGTGTTTAGGTGGTGAGGGGGCGATGACCAAGGAGGATGTGCTGAGGGAGTCTTCAGAGGGAGACTCGGTCCTGGGGCGGTACAGTATTATTTCCCATAACTCCGAGCGACCGGTGATCCATCAGGTGTCATCAGCGCCCATGCCTTCAGACAGCGGTGAGCATGTGTGGGTCTGTACACATCATCAAGTTTCAGATATCCTTTCACGTTCAGTTCAACATTTAGCTTCTGTGAGAATGTTCTCATGCAAGCTTTTACTGTAAGTAGGTCACACCAAAAAAATGCTGACACTCAAGTTATTTTTCACATTAAATTCCGCCAGCGGCTGCACAGTGATGGATTTTTATTTTTATTTTTTTTTTGGTCGTATGGCCAATAAACAAACAACTTATTTAGCTGTTTTCTGAAGTGTAGCTTTATTTATGGAGTACATTTTTTCGACCCTAAATTGCGGACACTGCTTAAGCTGCTGTAAAGTTGAGGTATTGACAAGGTCACAGAAATTCTTTTCCAATTTTCTGCCTGTCAGCACTGATACATCATTCCCACTCTGTACTCGCTTCTCATTCACTCTCACACTTCACTTTAATTCACTTCAAACTGAGCTGTTTAAGTGAATTTGAGTGATCGGGGCTCTGGCTCAGCATGGATAAATCGAGATGAATAGAAGATGAATATTGACGCCGTTCTGTTTTGCAGAGTTCTCGTTCTTCGACCTGAATGATCCTCTGTGTCGGGAGGTTCTGCTGGATCCTCGGACCACTGTGCCCGAGCTCTTCGCTGTTCTCAGGCAGTGGGTTCCCCAAGTCCAGCGGAATATTAGTGTCATTGCCAACGAGGTCAGAATCTCAAACTCGTGGTCTTTAAAGACATTGTGAAACATATTGTAGGCCCGTCTCGATAATTATTTTATCGACTTTTCACCTGATATACTGGATCTATGGAAGCTTGTTTCCGCCACAGAATGAAAAATTGAAAAGATCACATTTTATCTCACAATTCTGACTTTTTTTCTCACAATTGCGAGTTTACATTTCAGAATTGCATGATATAAAGTCGCACTTGTGTGTTATAAAGTCAGAATTGTGAGATATGAACTTGAAATTCGGACTTTTTTTTCTCAGAATTGCATGTTTATATCTCACTATTCTGACTTTATAACACGCAATTGGGAGATTTAAAGTCATAATTGTATGATATAAAGTCTCAATTGCGAGAAACATAACATTTCTCTTTATAATTTTCACAATTGCGAGATGTAAACTTGTTATTTTAAGATAAAAAGCGCAATTATCTTTTAAAATGTTTTATTCCGTGGCGGAAACAAGACTTCATAGATATCCAGTTTGGGAATTATTATAATTATTTTTATTTTTTAAAGAAACATTTCTTTTAAAGATATTTTATTCATATTTCATGCTATGTCCTCTGTACACCAGGACTACTAATTAAAAAACATTAAAAGACATGAAAGACATGTACAGGCAAAAACAATATGTCACACTTTTTAATTTTTAACTAACTATTAACTATGACTTTTGCCTCAATAAACTCATAAGTCCTGCTTATTAATAGTTAGTAAGGTAGTTGTTAAGTTTAGGTATTGGGATATTAAGGGATGTAGAATATGGTCATGCAGAATAAAGCATTAATATGTGCTTTAAAAGTACTAATAAACAGCCAGAATTCTAGTAATATGCATGCTAATAAGCAATTAGTTAATAGTGAGAATTGCACCCTAAACTAAAGTGTTACCATAAATACTTTAACAAATGTATTGATCATTGTTAGGTAATATGTTAGCAAATGAGACCTTATTGTAAAGTGTTACCAAATAAACCATAAGCTCATTTTATTTCAGCTGGTTGACAAAGCAATATTTCTCATTTTCATGTATTTAAACTTGATATACTAGATTTCCAGGATCATAAGATGTGTTGCAGTGAGTTTTTGGGGCATCTAGTGGTTTAGAACAAAATAAAATAAAATGCTCCTTTTACACCTGGCCATCTTTAGCCTAGTGTCCCCTACTCTAATAAGCATGTAAAAAAAAACATAAACACTGTACATACATAGACACAGAAATGTTTGTGCCCTAAAAATGCCTATATAAGCGGGTTTTAGGTCAGAAAACCTGTCCTAACTAGGCTTTGGATAGAACAAAAGACTATAATTGGTGTATTTATTTTTCCTGAAAATATATCAGAGGCAATGAATGTAATTACATTTCAATGAAAGATTGTGAAAGCAAACTACTTCTTCTTTTATCGAATAACAAGGACAGGGACATTTATTCAACTAAACAGAGTCAATTTTAATTTCAGGTTTTCTTGCAGCTGTCATAAAACAGCCTCTCACACACTCCCCGTTGTGCGTTTAGTGTCAGGCTCTGTGAACTGCAACATTATCTTTCTAGACAGTGTGTGTGTGTGTGTGTCTCGCAGCATGAAATCTTTAGCTGGATGTCCTTGCTCTGTATCCACTGACGTGAGATTGGCTTTGTTCTGTAGATTCTGAAGAGAGGCTGTGGTGTCAATGACAGAGATGGTCTTACTGACATGACTTTGCTTCACTACTGCTGTAAGGCAGGAGCTCCTGGAATAGGTAAGCGTGTATTCATATGCTCACAGCTGAAAATAAATCTCTTTGATTAACATTTCTGTGAACTCAAGGACAGATCATTATTTTGGAGCACTGGTGATATCTGGGAAAAGCAGTGATCTGAGAATGTCACCTGATTGCAGGTGACGCTGAGAGTGCGTCCGGTCTGGCCCGTCAGCTGTTGTCACTGGGAGCCGAGCCGTCCTTGCGCAGCCGTTGGACCAACATGAACGCTCTCCACTACGCCGCGTATTTCGACGTCTCTCCTCTCATCCGAGTGGTTCTGCAGGCGTCACAGCCGGGAGGTGAGGAGAGATAATGGAAAAAACAGTGGGAATCAAAATCTCCATTTGAATCTCTTGGCAAGCGCATGTGCGTGTGTGTGTGTGTGATGATGATGATGTCTGTGTGTGTGGTGTGTTGGGTTTCAGAGGTGGATGCGACCTGCAGTGATTTTGACTTCGGCACTGCGCTACACATCGCCGCCTCGAACCTGTGCACCTCTGCGGTGAAGTGTCTGCTGGAGCTGGGAGCCAACCCCGCTTTTAGGGTTTGTGATTTTCGGTTACAGCGACTAACAGAGCAAACTGCCTTTCTTTGTTCGTTTTTCAAGTTTTTATCATTATTGTAGTTCTCATGCAGGAGAGTCGTGTCTGCGACGGAAGTCTGTGTCCAAACTGGTCTACGTCATGTCCGGTTCCCCTTAACTTTACCTGCCCTTTACTATCTCTCTACTTTACTGTAGCATACATAATACAATATTTAAAGGTGATTGTATATTTTCTGATAATAATGATTGCATTTGATACAAAAAACAGAACAAAAACAAAAAAAAACAGTAGCATTTGTACTAGTACATGTTTAAAAAATGTGCATCACAAGACAGACAGACAGACAGACAGACAGACAGACAGACAGACAGCTTTATCATTTCCCCTTCAGTTTGTCCCATCAGTAAATTAGCCATGCTCATTTCTCTCCCTGAACTCATTTGAAACTCACGGAGCGTCACTGCCAGGGGTCATTCTCCTCACAAACAGCAGATGTCACTGAATTATTGATGTTATTTAAACTTTTGTAAAATGCATGCATTCCATTTCAGCAGGCCTTTTAGTAGTGTGTTAGAGCGGTTCAGAGAGGTTTGTTTGCATGTAAAGGGTTTATCAGCGCAGCTGCCAGCACATTAAACAGGAACCGGGCGAGATGCTCGACTTTCGCTGTGTTTTTCCTCTCTGTTGTGAGGCAGCCAGAGTTTCCCATCCTTCATTTTTTACCCCCGTGTTATCTCTGCCAGTAGTGCGGCTTGTTTGTTGCCAGTCTGGGCATGTGTCCATTTATCGTCAGTCAGGAGATGTTTTTTTCTAGCTTGGTTTTTGTTCTTCACCCGGCACCCTAATAGAGATATCATCAGTGTGTGAAACAAACATCAAATCATCTGATAACGTTGTAACAACAGGCTTGGCAGACTTTCGTGTCAGTGGAGAACGCTCTGGAGTAGCTGAGGTTTAGGCATAAAAATATGCCTTGTTGCTAAGCAACAACACTGATAATAAAGAATATGTGGGGAAGGAGTTTGGGTAATGACAAACTATTGTTGCTCATTGTCTTTAAGGACATTGTCCCTCAATTACACCTGTTTTGCTTTGCAATCGCTGGACAAAAACTTTTTTTTATATTGATCATTGTGACAATTTCGAATAGTGTTTGGATTTAGGTTTTTCGTCCCTTGTCTCTTATGTTATTATTTCAGCCCCCCGCTAGTGGAGTTATATTACCATCCTTCATCTGACAGACATGAAGCTGTTCATCGTTATGATGCTGAAATGAGTGCGGATCTTTCTGCAGGTGCTCATGTGAACCACTAGGGTGCAGTCTTATGCAGTGGAAATGAGGTTCACTATTAACGGAGCAATGAAATGAACAGGGAAATGAGGTTCACTATTCAGGGAGCAATGGAATGAACTGAACCTTTTTTTTTTTTTAAGGCAATGTGTCAGCTTCAGTTTCAGGAAATATAATTTTTTTATGTGCTCTCTGATAGATATACTATTATTTATATACATTTTTTTTTTTATAGGCTATATATTTTATTTTATATTCCACCAAATCAGCTTATCTTAGTAAAATGACACAGCTTTTTAAATATCTAAATGTGCACTCTTAAAATCAGTCAATCAAGCATTATATTATGTTAATCAAGCATTATTTAATGATAGAACTTTAGTGATTAAAACTAAAACTTGATAATAATCATGCATGCATGCATATTTGTAATTTTAACTGAAATTAGGACTGGTGGTGGTGGTTAAGATATTGTTGGTCATTCAGTGCTTCTGTAAAAAAAAATATAATAGTAATTCATAATAGTTATTAAAAGATAATAATCCTACTACTAATAATGACAATATATAACACATGAGCTGCTGGGTTCATGGATGTTAATCACGTTGTCAGCGTTCGCTCGAACTGATTTGCTGAAATTAAAACAGGGAGGAGTGCCATCCAATGAGATTGCCATTTGCGCATTAGTTCCACCCACTCCCAGAGAAAATGGCATATCTTCTGCTTGTTCTTAAAAGCTGAATAATTCCAGATGAACTCAGGAATTTTGACAGAAAAATACAAACAAGTATATGGTTTACATGTAGCGCGTCGATTCTGTGTGGTATGTAAGACTCTCGCTCTCTCTTTGCATGTGTGTGAGAAACAGCGCTCTCAGCGAAGCGACGGCGAGTCGTGCGCCTTCACACTAGAGTTTACGGTACGTCAAATACAGTGACTCTGCACATCCATTGAGCTGCACTGAAATTGTACAGAATCTACAGATTGCATGACGGAGAGCGAAACTCTCAAGTGTTCAGCGAGTGAAACTATATCTATGCTAAACTTATACACTGCAAAAAATGCTTTTCTTACTTAATATTTTTGTCTTGTTTCCAGTCCAAATATCAAAAAAAATCTAAAATCAAGATGCATTTACTAAAGTAGTAAAATGCCATAAGATATTATGTCTTGTTTTCCGGGGGAATTAATCAAAATTAAGTGAGTTTTTGCTTAAAACAAGCCACATTTTTTGGGTGGGTAAGTCAAATAATCTTGTTACTGTTGGAATTAAGGTTATTTTTCTTACCCCATGGACAGATAATTTTGCTTGTTTTAAGCAAAAACTCACTTAATTTTGATTAATTCCCCCGGAAAACAAGACATCATATCTAATTTTACAGAATAAAAATGTGAATTTTTAGATATTTGGACTGGAAACCAGACAAAAATACTAAGTAAGAAAAGCATTTGTTGCAATGTACTTAACTTAGCCTCAACGCCACACTGGCGAGTGAAATCTAAGCATTTATTAGCCAATGGCAAACGATAAACATTATTTAGTCATCCAGAGTGCTCTCAAATATGGTAAACGCAAGCTCAACCGTACATGCTTGATGCCCAAGAACAAATGTCATGGTTCTTGCGGAAGCTCAAACATACACGTTTACCAAATGTGAGTGCTCTGTGTAAATTCGCTGATCAATGTTTATATGCGGATACAAGCCTAAATTAAATCTGTTCATATAAAGCGATCGTGTGCTCTTCAGAAGACTTGGATCAAACCGCTTGTTTCATATGGATTGATTTTATGTTGTCTTTATGAATGTTTTGAAGCATCAGAGTTTTATGTGAATAGACTTTCGATGGAGGGACAGAACAATCTCAGACTTCAATGAAAACATCTTCATTTGTATTCCGAAGATAATTGAAAGTCTTATGGTTTTGGAATGACATGAGGGTGAATAATTGATGACAGAATTTTAATTTTTGGGTGAACTACCCCTCTAATGTGCTTTCTAGGTAGGTAGCTCCTTAGTGCCATTGTCTCACGCTCTGATAGTAAAAGACTCAGTTGATGTATGGAGCTGCATGAGGCACACCATCACCCAGCGGTGTTGTTTATCTATGATCCCATTACAAATTTAGAGCCCTATACTTTCCATTTGTCTGGAGCTGTACACTTGTATGTGTCTAAAGATGGAAAACAACTCCAACTCATCCTGCCATCTAAGAAATGTGTAGTGCATCCAGACCTTTCAGCTTTTCTTGATGATATGAGAGGCTCTCAAAATGGATGTCGCAACCATGAGAATGGCGAGCAGCAAGACTTGCTTAGATTTCCAAATACAGGTCTACAGTACCCCGAGTCTCTGTACGTCTGCTTAGACCCTGATTTGGCGCTTTTCCATGTCAAAGACCGTTTTTATAAATATGAATGTTGGCGTGTGGCGCACACACACTCTAAGATCAAATCTGTGCATACGCACGTTTTATGGTGCTTGGTGTTTGAGTGGGAGTGTTGATCAAATTCCCCACAGGAGCCCAATAATGTTAAAGGGGTGGTATAATGCCCTTTTCACAAGATGTAAAATAAGTCTTTGATGTCCCCAGAGTGTGTATGTGAAGTTTAAGCTAAAAATACCCCACAGATATTTGTATATAGCATGTTAATATTGTACATTTTTGAGGGTGAGCAAAAACACACTGTTTTGTGTCTGTTCCTTTAAATGCAAATGAGCTGCTGCTCCCAGAACAGAGGGCGGAGCTTCGACAGCTTGCACTCACACAGACATACGCTGAAAATTTCAAAAACTTTTAGTTTTTTATGTTCAAACCGGAGTCAGACAAAGATGGAGAGACTCAAGAAGAAGTGACAACATGCAGAAGCAACAGGACATTTCTGAATGGTTAGTTGATGAGTTTATGTAGCTTATGTGTAGTTATCTTCTAGTCATTGATTAGCATATTCTGTCTTGATAATCTATAAATCATGTTCAGGGGGCGGGGTTTATGTAAATTCTAGGGTTGGTGATGTCACTAACCCGGGAGGAAGCTCGTGTAGTCTCTACCAGTCGTTTGTTATAGTCCTAAAAAAGCAATTTCTTTAAAAGCAAATATCTCCCTTTGTTTTGAACTTTGAGTGTCATAACTTTGCAGATGTTGTTTATGCTCAAACAGCAACATTACACACTAACTAAAGTTAGAAAAGTGAAATCATATAATCAACCACCCCTTTAAGTACACTATTTGACAGTTTCATGTGCATTTAGTTTATTAGTTCTAAATGCCCTTTCGTCTGCTGTGTTCAGACTTAAGTTTTGTTTGACTATATTCAGGAAATGTACTTTCTTGGAGCAGATAAAATAAAATAGGGTTTTCTTTTCTTTCTTTTATGTCAAGTATAAAACACATCTATGGGAAGTCCACATGTGTGTGTCCACAAAGTCCATGTGTATGTGTGTGTGTGTGTGTGTGTATGTTGGGACAAAATGTACATCTGTCTGCTTCAAAAATCAAGGAAATGTGTGTACTTGCTGGTCCTCACATAAAATATAAGGACAGGGGTTACGGATGCTAGTGTTTGAACATAACAGGTTTGCTGGGATTGATATTGATCGAAGCCGTTGAGAAATCAGATTTAATAGAAACAGGTGCACCCCCCACACACGTTCCGCAAAATGAGAGTTGTCAGAAAGAAATCACTTCATGCACCGCTCCTAGCAAAGAACTAAAAGTCAGTGAAGGTATCCTCAAGCTGCCACGCAATCAAATCTGTCCTACATGCCCATTGAGACATCATCAGTAATGAGCAGGGAATCAGCTGGGGCTCTCAAACACATTTGCAGTGGGTAAGGATAATGGCGGGAGTAAAGAGACCAGAGTGCATGCTCTGCTTTCTCCTTGCAGAAATATTTCCTTTACAATTTATTTTTATTTTTTTTGACCTGCTCTCGCATTCACGTACCTACACTCCAAATTATCCATTAATGAAATCCTCCACCACATTGGGACTGAAGTGAGCAGAGAGCCGGGAATCTACAGATTGGCTAATCAAAACCCCATTATCTTCAGGGATCCGTGGTGCCACTGGCTTTCTTTGATCCCCATTTTACTTTTAACGTTATTTGTATCCAAGCTAATTTGCTTGTTTATGAATGTCGGCGCATAAGAAAACAAGGGCGACCTGTCGAACGAGCCTAAATATGTGCTGCTCTGAGCGAATGCACTTCTTTGTTTCTGGAATAAAGCAGTAATCACTTTTCATTGCCCTCCGGAGTACAGAGCAAGATAAAGAGAGCATGAAACGGGTTTATTGAACATGTATTATCACCTCGACAGCCCATGCGGCCAGAAAACTATTTCTCACACTGTCCCTGCAGAGCCTCCCCTCGGTTTGCCACTGTTTCTGCAGGATGCTCTCGTGGTGCCGTGATTAAATGTGTTGCGGATACGTGTAAATCTTAGTTTAATCTACCCTCTGCTTTGTTTTGTAAGGTCGGGACTCTGCGCTTTTGCGGTAGCACCGAGTTTGCTGGTGGTCTTTGGGCTGGGGTGGAGCTCCACCAACCAGTGGGCAAGAATGATGGATCAGTAGCTGGCGTCCAGTACTTCACCTGCCCAAGTAAACATGGTAAGAGTTTAAATGTACATCGTTTTCTCTTATTATAGTTACTTGCAAAGAGCAATGTTAAACAATTAGCTAACTAGTAAGCATAATGCTAACATTACATTGCATCAAGCTAACCAGGTACAACCAAGAGTCATTCTGTTCCATGTTAATCCGATTTTTTGTCTTAACCAGCTAACCAGACTGTGACAAATGTGATACTGTGATATTTGAACCCAGCTCGATAACTATTAAACATAATGTTTACTAACTAGCTAACCAGGTGAAACATGATACAAGGTCAAGCAATCACGTTTTTCTCTAAACCAGCAATTGTGATAAGTGAGGAGTGACGATATTTGAGCATAAATAGGTAGGGTAGGTTTACAAACTAGTTAACCAGAGGCAACACAATAGAGTGCTTGACAGAGTACTCTTCTGTGTTGATCTGAGTTTAAGAATATGATAGTCGTGACCTGACACTATATAAGCATAACTAGGTAGTAACTAACTAGTGAGCAAACTTTATTAAACAGGCACAACAAAGCACCAAGGAAAGAGTTGTCTCTTCCAATAACCAGTTACAACTTTGACAAGTGTGTTACAGTGATATTTCAGCATAACTAGCTTACTAGTGACTGTCATGTTTACTAACTAGTTAACCAGTGGCAATGCAATAGAGTGCCATGGGATCATGACTCTTCTGTGTTGATCTTAGTTTTTGTAGTAACCAGCCACAAATACGACGTGATATGACCATATACAAACTAAAGTAGCTAACTATTTAGCAACATTTTCACTAACTAGCTTACCAGGCACAACAAAGTCATGCCATGTCTCTTCGACAACCAGCTAAAACTTTGACAAGTGTGTTACAACAATATTTGAGCATAACAAGCTAGTAAGTCTATTTTACTAACTAGTTAACCGGAGACAACACGATAGAGCACCAATGAATCATGTGTTAACCAGCCACAACAGTTGGTGATATATATAAAGCATAACTAGCTAACCAGTGAGTGTAATTTTACTAACCAGCTAACCAGGCACAGCAATGTCGTGTCTCTTCCAAAACAAGTGGGTTACTACACTATTTGAGAATAACTAGTGAAGGGTAATGTTTACTAAGGAGGTAACCAGATAAAACTTTATAAAGCATCAAGCTATTTTTTTAAATGTTAGTTTAGTATTTGTCTTAACCAGCCATGATTGTGATACGACGAAATAACTAGTTAACTACTTATTAAACTAATAATAGCTTGTGAGTGTAATTTTCACTATGTAAGTTTGTTAATCTATTAACCAGCTCCCAGCCTCCCACAAACAGCCCTCTAACGTCAACCGGCGGTCTTACAGACCGTGTTGCAGGCAGGAATGCCTGCGTAAAGGCAGGGCTACCAGCGTGTGCGGGCGGGCAGACGTTTGTTTGTCCGTCCGCTCTCTTGTTGGTTGTCTCCCGCCCCAGAGCGACCATCGGGGAAGCTACAGGGAACCTTCTATCTAACCGATAGACACACATTGGTGTTTTATGGAATCTTCACGGTATCACAATTTGCCCAATGTGGATCATCATATCATGAGGCCATTGGTGATACCCGACCTTTTTTTATTTTTTATTTTTATATCAGTTGGCCATTTGTCATTGGCAGTTTTCATGTCTTTCAATTCTATCTCAGCTTACAATCCGGTTCTTGCTTTCTTATCTGTCCTCAGTTGCTAACAGAATGATTTCTCTCTGACCCTCTCCAGGAATCTTTGCCCCCCTCTCTAAACTCAGCAAACTCTCGGAACGACGAAAATACAGTCCCCGCCAGCCCTCCGCTCCTGCCCCCCACCCTAGACGAATCGACTTGGCGCGGGTCACGTCCAAGGTCAACACAGGTACATTTCTCACTGACCCGGTTGCTTAATGACCCTCTTTACAAACCCAATATCAGGAGGAACCCAGTGGCCACAACAGACTCGAAGCTAATTACCATCCCAGAGGACCTGCTTGATAAATAAACTTACACGAGTGTGAACAGCGATAGTGGTGATAAAGCTGTTGGTGTTACCGCTTTATTCTGTCCCCTTCGGGGTTGTAGAGACAATAAAAAGCCATGTGAGCACTGAAGAAATGGAGCAATCATTGAGGGAGCTAACGTCACTTGTGTGCCATTACAGCGTTCACCCTTGGGGCCGTTTACACAGAGCGACACCCACGATGTGTGAAGTGAATCACTCTAACATGCATAATCTCCCTTTTTTGTCACATATGCACATGAAAGAGGACAAATGACTCATTTAAACTCTTCTATTATCATCCATGACAGACAACCCTCAGAGGGGTTTTAAACAAGGGAAGTTGACATTTTGAAAATTGGACTTGTTCTGTCGTGAAATCCTACGCTTGCTCTACAACTATTTTAGCATTAGCATTTTGCTCAGTTCTTTATGGTAATATTTGTGCAGCTTTTGTGACCTTATATTAATTCAATAACTATATGGAATATTTAAACTTAAAAATAATTGGTAAAATTTAAACCCCCCAAAAAAAAAAAAAAAAAAAAAAACTAGGGCTGAGACAATTTCTGTAGGAGAAACGTGCAGATCATTGGATTATTCACTCAACCAATTTGTTAAAAAATATTTATTCATCCAGTTACCAAATACCACTACTGTATGTCGCTCAGAGATGTTGGCAGAGCAAAAAAAGACGAATTAACAAATATTGCCTAAAATGACACAATATTTAACTTCCTTTCAATTTAACTTAAATAGAAATTGCAGTTTTACTTGGCTGTTATTTTCTACGGGCGAATAAAAGTCATGCTGATTTTCAGAACAGTGTCTTTTGCTGACATGATACTACTTAAATATTCATCATGAGTATTATTATTTTCATATAATCATAGTCTGGCCTACACTACAGGACCATATCAACTGTGAAAAAGCTTATTTAATCATGACCAGTTGTAGGACCTGTATCTCTAAGTCTAAAATCGTGATGTTGATGGAGGGGGAACAAAGGATACATTGCATTAACTACTGACACGCATATCTCCCACACACATCAGTTTTAGGTACAGTAAACATAACACACCTAAATATCCTGTAAGCTGCCGAGACTGGCGACACGTTTCTCATCATATACGTCTGCAGAGAGAGATGGTGTTCCCACACAGGCTTCCATTAGTGCGCTAATGCTGATGAACAGCAGGTCCTCTCATCACCTCTGTTACACTAGACACACGCCTGTGTGTGCCTGCTGAGTGTAGGTGGTCTTTACTTGTTGATCTGTTCTCCTAGACAAGCATTTCCGCTGTGTCTTCCTCCAGGGCTCAGGTATTGTCCACTCAGACAGCTAAATGCAGACATATGGATCTCAATAGCTTTGTGTGGAAAAACACTTTTATGAAAAGCCCTTAAGGCATTGTGATACGAAAAATGCTTTTCTGCTTTCTCTCATACTTTTTTTATTTTATTTGTTTGTTTCTCCTTTCCTTTTTGTTTTTATTACCTGTCTGTGCTTTTAGAGGTTCGTGAGAATTTATCTGCAAAGTTTGTTAATTCTCATAAAAATAGAACAATTCAAAATCAAAGCACTGTCCTAATAATTAATATTATTGTTATTATTAAAATTATAATGTTGTCTTTAGTTAGTCAGTCAATCAGCAGTGCTATTTTAGTATCATTGAGATACCATTACAGCTTTTTTTTTACTTTTTGAATTAGTTTTAATTTTACTGTTTTTTTGTTTTAATTTTAAAGTTTTATTAATTCTATTACTGTACTGTTTTGTCATTTTTATTACATTTTATTATTTCCATTATTATTTATCTAATACAATGACAAAATATACAGTAATCAAATTATTAAAACTTTAACTAGCGAGTGACAAAATAGTTTTATTGTTTAGTTTTAGTTAACTATAGTAGTCAGTTAATTATTAGTTTTATTTATTGCTTGTATTATTATTATTATTTTTGAAGGGAGAGAACCCAGACAATTTCTTTCTCACATTTCATTCGATTCACTCCAAAACAGGCACTATTTGTACATATTTGTGAATAATTAACCACTCTTTGTAATTAATTCATGAACTTAATTTCTGGCATAGAGTTGTAAGACCTGAAAGAATGATCAAATCTTTTCAAAGAGGCACAATCATATTTTATAAGCATCCTTGTTATGCCCACCCACTGTTTTTTTTTGTTTGTTTGTTTTTTTTGTTCTTAAACCTCTTGGTCATGTTCCTCTCTATCTCTGCACCTTTTTACATTCTGATTTTCATTTTGGTTGAGGACTCAGAGTTGAGTCACGCTGTCTGCATTAAGACTAATACGCACATCCAAGGAAGAAGAACGAAGCCAAAGCTTTCTAGGGCTCTTGTGAGTCACTTGTAGGTCGACTTCAACTATGACGCACATTCAAACACACGATTACCGAAGAGCCTCCGCGTGCAGTCGTGCACCTCCAACGCGCTCACAATAACCATATCCAAGCAACACATTGTGTTTATAATGACACTTTAATGATGTCACTGTCCTCGCAGCCATCGCGGAAGAAACGACGGCTCCATGTTGTCCTCTAATTAGTGCCGTTTTTTTCTCTTTCTTTTTTATTCCCAAGGTGATTTGAATAGTGTACCTCGGTGTATTTCTGTGTTCCCTGTTGATTGATTGTCCAATGAAGCCAGGCTTAATGAGCAGTCCTCACATCGGTCTGAACAAACTGGCTGTAATTTGTCATGAAAAGGAACGGGGAATAGAAGCGGTGTGTTTGTCCCTGCTTTAACCCTTTTATATTGTATCTGGTTGTACAACTGAAGTGAACTTTTGATATTTGGCGAATAATCGTTTATAGGGGTCAGAGATGTGCTAAAAAATCATTCAGAAAATGTATTACATTGTTAATGTATGCACATATTTTGGTTAAAAAGGTGATTTGAAAGAAAAAAAATAGGTTCACCTAAAAATGATATCAGTCCAATGTTTTTTATTTTTAAAATAGAAATAAAAATAGAAACCTAGTTCACATTAAAGTCTCTAAAAGTTCAACCACATAATTTGCAAACTGAGAGAACTTTTTTTTTTATGTTTGATTGAAATGATGTTTTGTTGATTTCAGGATGATAAAAGGCTATTTCTTTGAGAAATGTGATCCATAAAGACAGATGATAAGACTAGCGCGGGTTTAATGGTTTTGCTTTAGGGTGGGCCATAAATGTTTCGGGTGAGCTGCATAAGAATGACTTTCATAAGATGTGCCATGAATGTTTTACTCTCATTTTTTAGCATCTTTAAACACTCGTACTACATTAAATGGACTGAACCAGATTTCATGGACTCTTTTAGAATTCATTTGCATTTTGCTATACTGTTTATTTTGTTCAGCACATCACAATGCACAATTTATGCCAGCTTTATGTTTTATTGGTGCCGAAATTGCTTGTCCTCAAGATTCAGCTTGTCAAAGTTAATTAGGACTTTTCAAAGGGAAAATCTATTTTATTGACATATGCAGCATATGTATTGTTGAGAATAAATATGTTCTAAATGTATTCCTGCGAGTCTGAGAACGTATGGGGAACTAAAAGTGTTTGACTATCTGCATGAATAATGTTCCCAAACAAATCTCAGTCAAACTTTATTCTTTTTTCTATAGTGTCTCAGTCTCATTTGTCTCAGATGAGCTGATTTTAAATCTTTTTTTTTTTTTTAAGCAGCCAAAACATAGATTAATAAATAGAACAAACTTCTAAATAAGGTTAAAGTTTTTATTGTATAAATTTCTTTGTGATATTGTTTTTTTGTTTTGTTACATTGCTTAAATATTGATTGGTGGAGGAATTGTTCATTCTGATTATTATTATGTGTAACCGGTAGTTCTGGTAATTCATTAAACATTTATATTGCTTTTATCATATTGATTTTGCCATTAAAAAAAATGAATAATAATAATAATAATAATAAAACAACGTAATTAATTAATTTAATAAAAAAAAATATTTTTATTTTTTAGATACTCCACTTTGTGTAAGAACACTCTGTGACCGTGGTAAAGTCACTGTAAAACACACTATCTTTACTTGAATATCTTACCTGTAGATAGCCAGCACGACCTCTAGTGTAGCCAAGTACAGATTCATAATGATCTACAGTGTTTGCTCTGCTTTAGTACTAGCTGTCTGTTAATGCAATATTATTCCAGTGCTAATATTGAACTGTTTAGTCTTAATAATGTTTGTAAAGGTCAGGGATGACACCATCTTGGTTGTTTTGGTGTTCTCATTGTGCATATATTAGCATTTTAAGGGGTCCTTGGGAGTGTGTGTCGTAACCTCCAGTGGATGTGACTTCATTGAGCGGGCCTTGTGTACGAAACTAATGATTCTGATGCTTTTGTTTTCGTGGTGTCGAACATGATGTACATTCCCTGTTGTACATGTTTAATACGATTCGGAACGACTGTGGCCTCAAAACTGAAAAAGTATTCGTATATACTTACTCAAAATGTTATTGCACAAGCTAAGACTATAGCAAATAGCATCTGCAAAGAGACATTTCTCAAAGCTAACTGACTCTATCTATAGGTGAAGTTCATGACATTAAAGGTGCAGTAAGTGATTTCTGAGAAACACTGTTGATATTTGAAATCAACTCAAACAAACACGCCCCTCCCTTCATTGCTCCGCCCTTAAAATGCACAAACACACAATGCAAGAGTGAATGTATCTTTATGATTGCTGAAACCAAGCAAAATAATGCTTTATGCAAAATAAAGTGAAGATGACAAATGAACAAGGAAGAACAAAACATGAACATACAGTTTACAAGCGTATATACAAGCGAGAGTTAGTTATTAGTCGCCAGCAGTACAGCAGCTCCAGACAAACAATGACACATTAATAACTGTGCTGTTACTAGAGCTAACATTACAACAACAGCAAATCTAGGTTCTGTGAAACAGCAAAACCACTGGATCAGAAACAACTCAACCTCACGTCCGTTTTCAGCTCTTCCCGCTTAGGTCTCTCCAGTGCTAGAAAGCTTTTCTATTATTAACGCGGTTCCTAAAGCTCTTGCCTGATCATAACCCTTCTTTTTCCAGTGATATTCCTCTGAGCTTTTCTCCTTTGTAATGTCTCTCAGCCATCTCTCTTTCTACAGTCTTTCTTCAAATCTCACTCTCTCTCCTCCCCCATTATGAGTGGACACGCCCCCCACTGCTGATTGGCTACAAGTGTGTTGTGCTGCTCAGTCCGATCCACGTTCAACTAGGGCTGCACGATGTTGGGGGCAAAAATGACATTGCGATATGAAAGTTTTCTGCGATGTATATTGCGTATGAAAATAATTTCACAGATTAAAGTGAATCGGTTCAAAGGAGTCATTAGTTCGCTAATCGGACATGTCAGTGTAGCCTACGGCACACGTTGTGTGATTATCTCGCCAGTTTAGGACATCGCACAAGATTTGTGTCAACACAGAAAACATTTCATCACTGGATAGGTTTTTTCGTTTATTGAAATTGGTTTATATCAGCTGAATGTGCAGAATGCTTTTTAGAGAAGATAAGGCAAAAACATTTTTTTAGCACAATTCACACCCCGCGGTAATTCAGGAGAAAATAATCTCTGAATGCTCCACGTGAAACTTTGGTCTTTCGACCTTTTACTATCACGTCAATTGATTTTGATTAATATGCGTGAGGGTGAGAGAGCAAGTCAGCGCTCGTGTTGTTTGATGACGGTGAGAGTGCGTGCGCGCGGCCGGGCCCCTCTCTCTCTCTCTCTCTCTCTCTCTCTCTCTCTCTCTCTCTCTCTCTCTCTCGCGCTCTCT
>FLSR01000883.1:129104-140339 GCA_900092035.1 Leuciscus waleckii | reverse complement strand
AGACGGGCATTCTGATTAATTTTGAATTCTCGTTCCGTTCAAGCACAGAAATAAGAGAAAGAGCACTGAACTTTGTGTCTGCCCGGCTCTGCGTGCGCACACTTCTTGCGCTTGATGTTTAAACTGACAGGACTTAAAAACTTTCACTCTATGATGGTTAAACTTTGCAATTAATCAGCGAATCACATGCGTTAAGGGCCGGGGAGCAGCTGGCCCGTACGGATCATGAATCACGGATCAACTACGATACCTATTCTTGACATCGCACATCGCGATATCGATGCTAAAACGATACATAGTGCAGCCCTACTTTCAACAGCGTTTCTCATCAATCATTAACTATGCACCTTTAACTATGGACTGCTGGGTTTGTTAATGTTTGACAACCAGAAAAAAAGCAAAGGCTTTTAGTCAGTTTCAACACTATATTGCTTGTGTTTGCGATATTATGTTTTTTGTTGTTGTTGTTTTTGAAGTAACATTTCTTTAAGTCTATGCTTGTCATGCTCTCTGCCTCCAAGAGCAGTAAAAAGATGATGTCCTTGAATTGAAATGTTTTCTACATTCCTCCAACACCACTGCCATTTCCTAAATGAGTGTGGTCCAGCACTTTTGGGTTTAGATAACTTTTATTGGACTTTTAACACCAGACTGTGTAAATTCCAAAAGTCTTGGCTCTCGCTTATCAATTAGCCTCTAAACTTGTTTCATTAATGAACTCTTTAGCCCATGAAGGTCTGTGAATATGATGGCTTAATGAGAGACCTCATTCCAAACTGCTTTCCAAGAGCTGGAAGGTGAAAGCTGCTTCTCTCGTGTGGCCTATTTCTTGGTCATTTAAGTGCAGTAGATAAAGTTTTTAGGTCTCGTTAGATGTCTGCAGTGCTGTGCCAAGGCTTGGGCGATTTTCCATGCTTCCGTACGATTAACATTTGGCTGGAACTCAGACAGGCTTCAAAGACTACATTTAAAAGGGCTGGAATGCTAAAATAATTAAACAAAGTGACTTTGATAAATGTCTGTTTCTGGTATGTTATGGTAATTTGGTGTTTTATAGAATTTACTGTAAGTGCAACACAAATGAACAAACCTCTTACCCTACAGTATGTATTCAAATTTGGCATGAATCTCGTCCTGCACAGTTTGAGCCGTGGACATGGATTATAACTCAAATCAAATCATTGCTTGTTGAGGAGATGATATTTTTCAAAGCCATCAGGCTCATGATTTTCTTCTGGCAGACCATAAAATAGAAGACAAAATCCCATATGCTTGCATTGGAAAAGGGATCTGAGCCATACCTAGAGATTATATCATATATCATTATTATATCCTATCAGCCATATCAGCAGCTACCTTTGAATTTTTATTATTATTATTATTATATCTGTAGACCAACGCGGTGATGATTTTGCCAAAAATGCTGACTGAACGTAGTGTTATTATGGCCACTCTTCCTATAATGTTAGAATATTATTTAGTTATTTTTCAAGGAACGTTTGAAGTTTTGTCATTCAGCCAAAATAAATTGTTTGAAATTCACCCAGTCAACTGGGAAGCAATTTGTTCAGCAGCATTCTCATAACATGTCACTTGACCTTTAGATGTTGGCAGGCCTCAATTTCTGTGTCAGAAACTTGCCTGTTCAGTTTTTAAATTCATTTTTCTGTGAAAAAAGAAAAAAAAAGGGCTTTACTCACCTGCTAATTATTTAGTATGATAATCACTGGTTAGTTATTTAATTGGTTTGACCATTTAAAATGGCATTAATAAAGCTTAGTTGGATTAAATCTAGCGTTAATTCATGTGATGCTTCTCCTGCAAATATGAATGGCAGCTTAATGAACTTTTAACATTTGTCTCATCAGGGGACATTCATATTGACAACAATATGCAGTGTCAAAGGGGCCAAAAGTCAGTTAATTTCAGTGAGAGCTTACAATATTGGTGACACGAGTAACAGCGTGGGTGTGTTAAAGTTTAACTTAATGTAAATTAGGGGTGGAACGGATCACAGTTGATCTGTACGGATTAGGCCCCACGGTTCGGCACGCATGGATTCGCGGATTAACTGCTTATTTAGCCATCATAGAGTGAAAGTTTATAATTTGGACGTGTTTCGTCTTGCCAATTTACACATTCAAGCAATTTAGAACAGAAGAAGAGGCGAAAATCGGGACTCGCGCAGAGAGAGAGAGTGAGAGTGAGAGAGTCTGGAAGGAGACAACAACACAAAGCTGATTGTGAACCTCGATCATAATGGGACAGTCATGGTCCAGGGACCAGAAACCAGCCTTTAATGAATTACAGAGGAACTTCAAAAACCTTAAATTGGAGGGTCAGAAGATTAAGACAGATCCTGAAGTGAAGAGAAGCACAGAGGAGGGACTCTGCAACACAACAGACACCAACACTGACCCCAGCTCAAGAACTCCTCTTACAGACAGACACATCAGCACTTCTGCATCTCCCAAGATATAGGCCTGGAGAGACAACATCGCTGAGCACCTCCACTCCTGAACGCATCTCAACATCAGCAGTGTGTCAGCACACAATCACTGAGCTCCTTCACTCCTGCAACCCCACAATCTCATCAAGCCCCTCAGAGCCTCAAGAGGAAAGTCAGCAGCAGCATCACACCACACCATCCAGCAACTACAACAACACCATCCACGAACAGCGGCAGAGAACAGACGAGTAAAGACAACATCTATCTCTCTCTAGAGAGAGAGAGAGGAGTTAAGACGTGTGCTCTTTCGATATAGAGAGAGAGAGAGAGAGAGAGAGAGAGAGAGAGAGAGAGAATTGATTCCTCTTTTGCATTTCATGAACATAAACACAAAATTGTGTGTAAAAGCCCATCTTGGCAAGCATTTTCTCGTTTAAAAGTCACAAGTGAACAGTTAGAAAAATATCGGATGTTTGTCAGTTTTCCGATCCGTGCAGTCGGCTTAATGTGACAGCACACACCTAATATTCCTACTGTTGTCTGTGTCATTAATATTAATAAAACAACAAAATACAGCTTTTGCAAAGATGAAACTATATATTTAATTTCTACTGTGAACAAATAGTGTTATTTTACATTTAGGCTTTTAAATAATGTGTGAACTTCATCAGTCAGTCAGTCATACCAGTAGGAGTGGAGCACACGTGGTCTGCCTCACATTAGATACTGTTTTCTAGGCAAGAAGAAGGAAAAATGAATGGTATCTGGGAGCAATTTTCTTGTTCTATATAATTTGATTCTGTGTGATGCATGACAAAAAAGATTTCCATTATATCATGCAGAAATTTTCCACACATCAAACTCAAAATCAGACTCACTTTGAATGCATTTTACTGCAATTTCTGTGCACTTTCACCTCCAGAATCAGTGGCTCCTCCACAGTTCTGAGAGACTAGAGTATGCAACTGTATTGCACCTTGATTGAAAAGGAAATCCTAATCACCAGGCACATCCTAAACTAGGTGGCGTAACAATGTGGGTTAGTAATAAGCTTATAATATGAGTTTGGGTTAGAATCAAAATGTCCCTCTGAAATCTTGCTATGTGCCTTCAAACCAAATGGTCTTAAAGCCCCCATGAAAGCAACATTTAAGTTTTTTGGTATGAATATGTTAGCCTTACTGTTATCTATAAGTTAGTGTGCTCCAAAACAATGATAAAATTCACATTTAGAAGAAATAAGGATTCAGAACTTAGTCTCTCACTTCCATCAAAATGGATCAACAATGTTGATGACAATTTGTTCTGTCCAATCAAATGCTCTCTAGAATCTGAAGCCCCGCCCCCTACATTATAAATAAATGCTGAAGCTGCGGCTGAAATCAGTTACTTGTTCACACATTTACTATTTTCTACATGGTGAATGGCACAGTGCACTATATAGGGGATACGGAAAGATTCATACAGTGTAAATATGCTTTCGATTGGGGCGAAAGAAGTCGGTTTCACGTTAGTGTCACATAACCGCCACAGAGAACACACAGTCTGCTCCCGTCCAGAGACACGAGAGCACAGAGTGAATCATACGTGCGAGACGGTGCAGACCAGAAAACGTATCGGACCCATTTCAATTCTACACAGAAGGCTATATTTTAAAGCCATATGGCCATTAGAGACACTACTGACGAGTTCAAGAGGTAATGCCGGTTTCATGCACGATGCACCAACATTAATTACACACTTTTCAAACTGCACATCGTCAGCATGCTTATGTTCTCTGTTTTGTTTTAGTAATAGTTTTATATTAAATTAAAAGGGGGATTCTGTTAGCCTGTGGATGTACCGAGCTCAACGGCTCTGGCCCAGCTGTGTTATGAACAAAACGCTATTGGCTATTTAAAAAAAAGGGGAGGAGCTGAGCGATGTCCCGCCCTGTCTTTGTGTTTAAGTGTAAATGATGTCAACACATTGAATAACGCTGCACGTTTCAAAGCACTTCCTTGGGTCTTTAAGGTGTGCCCAAATTCCCTTTGTTCACACTCATTTCAATAGGATTCCACATGATTTTGCAGCTGGTCATGTGAATGCGTTGACCAACAGAAAGCCGATTGAAAGTGACTTCTGTGTGAGCTGTGCTTCATGTATCACAACACAATTTACAATAGACGGTGAAACTTTTTTGCTAATGTGACCATACCTACAGAATATGCATTTTCCGTTCCAGTTTTTTTTTTTTTTTTGCTGTTTGGAATGAACAATTATTATTATTTTTTATATATCCATCCAAAAAAAATCCAAGCATAACAAAACTTGGTATAGACATTAGGATATGCTTAGGGTGCATGTACAATTTTGTCAAATTCTGTTCATAGAGGCTGCTAATATCCTGTAAAAGTGTCATAAATGTACAACTTTAATGATCAGTGAAGTAAAATTTGTCATGCATTTTCTTGTTTCCCCCATAAGTGTGCGCCTGTAATCCATCTTTAAATTGTAGCAGTTATGGTAATCTTCTTCATTTTTAAATCTGCTTTGTTACAGTTCCCTCTGTCCTTTCTCACCTCTGCACAGGTCTTCTTTCACTCAGTTGTTCCACCTCCTCTTCTTCTTTGGACTCCAGACAAGCTTCCAGACGTCCACCAAGACCACCACCACGACAAAGACCACCTCTGCGCCCATGGCAGGAACGGACTCCTCCGAGCACCGTATCTACTCCTCCGCCCTCCCGTTCCCTCACCGCCACCCCACACTCTGGTACATTCCTTTTGACAATCTACAATAATTAGCCTTGAATATGTATTTGTAAATTGCACTGTGCACCATCATTATCACAAAGTCAAGCCTAATGAGGGATCAGGTTCCAAACACAGTATTGCATCACCATCAAGGGCAAAGACTAAACCCACAGCAAATAAATGAACATACGTGAGTTGTTTATCAAAATAATTAAAATATAAATACTTATTTATGCATGATCCATTTGCAGAGTCTTTGCAGTGTACATTATTTGCATCTCGTAAAGATATCAATGAACTAGCCATGAGAAGGTTTTTTTTTTAATGCAAGTAACTGTAACCTTTCTAAGTGTCTGATCACATGACACATAAATATTATGATACATCTTAACGATTGATGCAACTTACCCTACCCTCTACTAGGTTTTGAATGTAAAATGTGTGATGTTTTTAGATGGATATTAAAGGGATAGTTCACCCAAATATGAAAATTAGCCCATGATTGACCCTGAAGCCATCCTAGGTGTATATGAAATTCTTCTTTCATACGAATACAATCGGAGTTATAATAAATAAAAAAATGTCCTGGTTCTTCCAAGCTTTATAATGGGAGTCAATGGGTATATTTTTTTGGAAGTCCATCAAAGCGCATCCATCCATGATAAAAGTGCTCCACACAGCTCTGGCGGGTTAATAAAGGCCTTCTGAAGTGAAGCCATGCGTTCGTGTGAGAATAATATCCATATTTAAAACTTTATTGACTAAAATAACTAGCTTCTGGCAGTCGACTTAAGCCAAAAGAGAACACCTTTTGGGTGAACTATCCCTTTATAGTGCAAATAGAGATTATGAGATCTTTTGAAATGTTAAAACTTTCTTTTCTTTCTTTCTTTCATCAGGAATTGCTCGCAGCAGAACCCCTTCAGCCAGCAGCACAGCATATGAGAGCTCAGATGTGCATTTAGGGGAGCGTGTATTGGTGGTGGGACAAAGGACAGGGATTGTGCGTTTTTTCGGCAAGACCAGTTTTGCTCCAGGTATGACACAATCGCCTTTCTAACAATCTCCTGCGGTGTACGATAGCTCAGGAAAGTGCTATGGGTCGGGGGTTAATTGCACATTTAGAGCTAGTCAATGGCTACTCCTTTGTCAATGTACTTGGATCCCTCTCCTTTATGTAACCTCTGGATGAATTAAAGCCATATTTCATATGTCTGATATCACACAATAGATAAAGAAACATTTTATAAATGAGTAAAAGGCCAGCCACTCAAACGCGTCGCACACTTTACCTGTCTTTCTGCTGGGACTTTATGTCTGCTACTCTGCTAGGTTTTTAAGTTGAATACAGCAGTTTTTTAAATGTATACCGTGTAAAGGTTATCCGCCTAATGGAACTGGTACTCTCAGGTGAGCTCAGCAGTTCTTCAGCACTGTGAAGTTAGTCACTGTATTTACTGCAATACATCAGATATTTTGCAGAATTTCAAAGACACTCGTTGTGTTCAAAGAACCTTCAGCTACATCCTTTTAGAGCTCAGATTACACAAATGAAAACTCGAGGCATGCCAGATAAAAGAAATGATTAGATTGTAGCATTTATATTGTAAGTAGCATGTTAAAATGAAAAAAAAGAAAAGAAACATGTACTTACTTTAGTAATAACAGTAAATACTGCATAATTACAAGCAACTAACCCTAATCTTAACCCTAGCCCTATAGTAAAAACATGATTATAAATATTACAATGCATAATTACACTGTAACAAGTGCACCCTTAAAATAAAGTGTAACCCCTTTATTATTAAAGTCAGGAGTGAAGGACTGGAGGAGAACAGATTTATACAGATTGGTAACTGAGAACAACATTTATTGCATATTGTCCATGATTGTGAATGCTGACTCAGCTGATATTGAACCTAATAAAATCAAGATTCAGGTTCAGCGAGCACTGTGGATTATGAACAGTTGAGACACATGGGTTTAATACTTTGAAACAGGGAGAACAACTCAATACTGTTTTATCATCAATTTGTATTTTGTTGAATAAGCCAATGTGCCATGAGCTGGCGTACCGCTGTATTAAGGCTTGTTTTTTTATATATATTATGTATATATTTGAAGATTTGTTCATTAAATACATTTTATTTGACATAATGTGATTGAATATTTATGCCTGAATGCTGCTGGTTCATGGTTTGGAAAACAAGAGTAGCTAAACTATTCCCATAAAAAGCCTTAAAACGCTTACTCTAGTCTGCTAATTAATGACCCCTGAGTGCTGTTGAACTCAGCTTTTTCTGGAGAGCACTTTAATGTTGCAGGAAGCACAGTAATTTCATCAAAATCAATTGGAAAAGCTAAAAACAGATTTGGAGAGAAGTATGTGATAGCTTACTAGAACACATATTATATTGGCCAGTGCTCAATTATATGCACAGCAGGGACAACATATAATAATATACATTATGCAGTCCTGGTCAGAATTATTAGCACCCTTGGTAAATGGGAACAAAGAAGCCTGTGAAAATAAATATGCATTGTTAATCATTTTGATCCTTACATAAAAAATAAAAAAAAATCTAACCGTTCGTTGAAGTAAACAAATTGAAAATGGGGGGAAAATCTCTTTATGAAATGTGTTTTTCTCCAAAACACATTGGCCACAATTAATGGCACTCATTAATTCAATTCTATTTGCAACCTCCTTTTGCCAAGAGAACAGCTCTGAGTCTTCTCCTATAATGCCTGATGAGTTTGGAGAACGCATGACGAGAGATCAGAGATCATTCATCCTTACAGAATCTCTCAGATCCTTCAGATTCCCAGATCAATGTGGCACTCCTCCTCTTCAGTTCAGCCCACTCATTTTCTATAGGGTTCAGGTCAGGGGTCTGGGATGGTCTTGGCAGAAGCTTCATGTTGTGCTCAGTGACCCATTTTTGCATTGAATTTGTTTTAGATCATTGTCCTGATGGAAGATCCAGCTGATTCCCATTTTAATATTTCTAGCAGAATTGGTCAGGTTTTGAGTTTTTATCTGTTGGTATTTGATAGAATCCATGATACCATGTATCTGAACAAGAAGTCCAGGACCTCTGGTAGAAAACTAGGCCCACAACATTAAAGATCTAGCAGTATATTTAACCATGGGCATGGGGTACCTTTTTATCCATGTTTGCATCATTTGTTGGGTTTGCTGCCAAAAAGCTCTTTTTTTAGTTTCATCTGACCATAGACTCCGGTCCCGTTTGAAGTTCCAATGGTGTCTGACAACTGAATATGCTGGAGTTTGTTTTTGGATGAGAGAAGGGATTTTTTTCTCGAAACCCTCCCAAACAACAAGTGGTGATGTAGGTGCTGTTTGATACGTTTTTTAAGCTTTCTGACTCCACGACTACACCAATTTCTGCAATTCTCCAGCTGTGATCCTTGGAGAGTCTTTGGACACTCAAACGCTCCTCCTCAATGTGCATAAAGACAGTATAGACACATTATCGTCCAGGCAGATTTGTAACATCTTTAGTTGATTGGAACTTCTTAATTATTGCCCTGATGGTGGAAATGGGAATTTTCATTACTTTTAACTATTTTCTTCCAGCCACTTTCTATTTTGTGAAGCTATATATAGTATGTATATGGTATGCAATGAATGGATTAATGGTTATTTGGTTGTGATGGATGATTAAGGGATTTTGGCCTTGTTTCCTCATATTTATACTCCTGTGAAACAAGAAGTCATTGCTGGACAATTTCATGTTCCTAGTCACCCTGGTGTGATCAAAAATGTTAATATAAATGGGAATATACTTCAGAGATATTTTACTCTTAGGAATTTCTAAGGGTGCCAATAATTGTGGCCAACGTGCATTAGAGAAAGAAGAAGAAGAAGAAAAAAACATTTATATAATATGATATCCCCCCGCTTTCAGTTTTTTTTCTTTTATGAAAAATGATTTTTTTTTTTTTTTTTTATTAAAGATCAAAAGAATACACAATGCAGATTTATTTTCACAGCCTTCTCTGATCATATTTATCAAGGGTCCCAATAATTCTGACCATGACTGTACACATTTAAATAAAACTAATGTCTTTATATATGGTCAGAGACCTGCATGTGTCATTATATTAGTTACAATTTACCAACATCAAGCTGAAATTGAGTCACAAGGTTTTTGACCAGTGAATTTGAGATTTTTAGACATGTCTTTGTGGCAGTAAGTCCATCGCATTACGTTTTCATCAACTCACAGGTTATAAAGTTTATTGTAGCTGTGTGGGCATTAAGCTTTTTCCCCATCTTCCTCTCAATGCGCCCTTTTCATCTGCTATTCACACATTTATAGAATACAACTCACCCTGTGCTTTGTGCTTTGTTTACTAAAAAGCAACTGTTTGTCCTTGCATTACAAAGCATCACAAAGCTTTTGGAAGGAATAGCTGGATTTACTCAAATCGCAGGATTTGGTATTCGTTTGTTTAGACTCGAGCTGTACTGAGAGATGACAGATTGGAGATTGTTTACCAAAGCTCAGGTCGGCAAGAGAATCGCTACATTTCTCAAAACGTTTGTGCTTATACACGGTGTGTGTGTGTGTCCCTGACAGGATTTTGGTTGGGGATTGAGTTGGACAAGCCGAGCGGAAAGAATGACGGATCTGTTGGAGGAGTGCGATACTTCAGCTGTCCTCCTAAACACGGAGTCTTCGCCCCACCCTCACGAGTTCAGAGGCAAGTGCACCGTGGAGAATTTGCAGCCATAACCGCATCTTAACTGAGTCTTATTCTGGTATCTTGCTGACTTTTAGCGTGATTATTTCTAGCCGACTGTGTCTTTGATTGTTGAACTGAGATTTCGACCTTTCTGTACAGAAGCATTAATAAGATTGTGCATCGACATTTGTAAGTCATTTCTGCATGAGGGACGTAACGGCCCCCACAGAAAATAACCGTCCTGCCCTTGTCCTCAAAAGACATTTACCAGCCACTCTGGTATCACAGATAAACTTGATGGGTATTGTTGGCAGTTAGACTTCTGGCACAATAACATTTGTGAAAAATTCAATAGTATTTAAAAGCGGAGCCTTAGCAATAGCATAGAAATGCCCTGGAAGTTTGGTCACATTTCTTCAAAAAGTGTAGTTTATATTTGACTTTACTTATTTTACTTTAATTTGACAGGAAAGAATTACTTTCTACTTTCTTTTAATTAAATATCCAGCCTTTTTTTCTTTATATTCGATTTACTTTTCCTCAGTCAGTCTTCCATTATGACTTTAATCCTTCCCATCGACAGCGGTCTGCCCTCCATTTGTCCCTCTGTACCTTTTACTGCTTTTATTCCCCTGCTGGTTATTCAACAAATGATCAATGTTCGTATCTTCTCCATCTGTCATGAATCATATATTCTTAATTCAGAACCATTCACCTATGCCATATTCCGCTCTTTCTTTCCCATTGTATTTTTGTAAAGGGTCTGAGCGACTGATAAGCACATTGTTCTAAAAGCTTTCTTTCATTGTGTCTTCTTAATTAACCCTCGGGGCAGCCTCAGACACGCCGGCAGAGCGATCCCAACCGCTTCCTTTCATTTAGTCAGAGGCTCTTCAAATTGAAATAGCCACTATTTATTTCTTAATTCATTTTCCTCGTCTTAAAAGGATTCTCCACCCAAAAATTTGAATTCTCCCTTTCATTTACTCAACATAACGCCCTGCCAGATGACTTTTTTACTTCTGTGGAACACAAAGAACAATTTTTTTAGAAAAACAATTCATGTCTGCGAGTCCATATAATGCAAGTGGATGGAAACCTCAAAGTTGACTTCAAAAACCACACAAAATGAACACGACAGTAACCCACATGACCCCCATCATTGTCTTCTGAAGCGAAACAATCGGTTTGCGTGTGAGAAAAATAAATACTAATGAAATGAACATTCTTAGAGCTTCCGAAACAAATCTTAGGGGTGCGGACTAATGGGAAAGTGAACCCGAGGTTACCCCGTGAGTCAGTCCTACAGCTCCTCCTGTCCGATTTTAGGGGAAAATC
>FLSR01000883.1:93656-122274 GCA_900092035.1 Leuciscus waleckii | reverse complement strand
CCTAAGTCCCTCCCCTTCCGGTGGACCACCATGGGACCTTATTTCGGAAAAATATTGTATGGTAGTCAATGGCGAGAGACAACGAATATTTTGATCTCGTTTGAATTGTGCCCTGAATTACACATATGATGTTTGTCAATTTAAAAGATACATTTTAAAGTCAAGAAAGTCGCAGTTTGATGTAAAACTGTTGAGGTATAAGACTGTGAAAATACGTAATTACAAAGACTACAAACCCAAAAGGCGCGCATGTGACGTCATACCTTTTCCCTCAATGAATGAAGCTGACTTTACTGAAGCTAACGTCTGTCATTTTCTCTATAGTCTTACGTTATGAGACTTAAGTTATAATCGTAACGTTACACCGTCATGCCTGAGTGTTTTGTACCAGACTGCACACATACGTACATAGTGCGAGACGAGAGATGTAGTTCATTGAGCGATTTTCACATAAAACTAGATGTTACTCTTCTGTTTTATGACAAACCGCGACTTTCTTGACTTTCATAATTATGTTTTAAATTGACAAACATCATATGTGTAATTCAGGGCACAGTTCAGACGGAATAAAAAGATAAGTTGTCTCTCGCCATTGACTACCATACATATTTTTTCCGACATAAGGTCCCATGAGCCGGAAGCGTAGGGGAGGGACTTAGGCTCTCTATACGGAGCATACAGACGCAGCAGCAAGGCAGACAGGAGCAATCGATCAGTAGACCTGAGCAATTCCAAGCACTGAGGATCCATTGTTTTACATATCAAGTCAACTTGATATGTGAAGTTGTACTAAGTGACAACTAAACTAAAATTTTAAGGCAGCATGAACACTTAACTTACTTTAAGTTTAAACATCCATTTGTTTTGCAGTGATTTAAGAATCAAAGAGGCTACTTTGCTTTTAGGATCCTTTAATGTAGCATTCTGGTAGCCTTTCCAAGATCATAGATCTTCCCTAAAACTATACAGGTTGTGTTCCTTTGACCTCATGGATTGGTTTTCACTTTGATATCCATTTTTTGCTGTTAGACCTTATATAGACAGGGATGTAACTTTCTTTGAAAGCCTGCCTGATTCATTATTACTTGCGCTCAAAGATCATGATTCAGTCAGAACCCTTTAAGCTGATCAACATTATGATCTGTGATTATAGTGATATGGTTATTCTGATCATTCTATACACATTTTGTTTTTGGGGGCAAGGCCAAACTTATTAAATAGTAATTTATTAATTTCTCAGATCTCATCATTGAATGTCAAATTACAGAGATTAACAGATACATGATACAGTAAGGTTTTACAACATTTTTACAAGTGTGATCACTTTGTCATCAGCAAAATAAAAAAATAAAAAATAAAATAAAAAGCAATAAAAATCCTTAATTTTCATCTTCATGCAATACCACTCTGATGTATCAACCTTCCCTAAACATATCAGACAGCTTCCAAACCTCAGCTGTTAAACCACCAAGTGAAGCCAAAAATATTTCTCTCTCGAAAATGTAAAACAGCATCAGTGTCAATGACATGGTAAATTATGATATCATAAAGTCAAGAGGGATATAAATGAATCAAATGTTTTAAATATATTTCAAACATATTTTGTGATGGTATTAATATAGAACTTTCTATGAAGGTTAAAAATAAAGATACAATTATTATTGAAAATTAATAAAAAATAAAGACAAAACTTTTTTTTTTTCACAAGACCACTATTTAACAAAAAAATAGTGTAAAAATTGCCACAAGATATTCCTTTGTAAAACCCTCACTATCAAAGACTACAGCAGTTCTTTCTGATAGTATAAAAAGAATGTCCAACATTTGCTTTTGAAATAGCAGCGTGATAGAACTGAACAGTAAGCAATATGACTGTAACAATGACTGTTTAGACATTAAAGTGACAGATTATGTGAAAACAAATTTTCCTCACCAATACACTTGAAATTCAAAAGTAATTTACTTAAATTAACGGGAATCAATGGAGCATGAAATATAGTTAATGATGTTCTGCGCGTACAGTTGTAAGGCTCTTATGTACACAATTTATTTTTATTTTTTTTCAATGCCAATGCCAAACAGTAAACTAATGGAATGATTTTTATTTTATTTTATTTCCTTACACAGCCAATGCTAAAGTTTCATACAGCATAAACTCAAAGCCCTTTCACATGACTTTGTCAGCATACTCTAATTCATTGAACTCTGTAAATGAAACTCAAGTATGCAGCATCATAATGTTCTTGTGTTGTGCAAAAGTCTTATATATATTTTTTACTTTTTACTTTTTTTACTATAAAACTTTGAAAGCCGTTTTCTCCTGACATTTCAAAAGGTTTATGGTTACTGAACAATTTGCAAGTTGTATCATTATGTGAGTGGTTTAGGTGTACTACACAATGCCAAAGGCTGTTCCTTGCTGGAAAACAAACATCTAATGTTATTTTGAACTTGAAGCAGGTATGCTGATGCCTTTAACCAAAGCTTTACCAGAAAGACTATGCTGGTTGATAACCTTCACCAGCTAAGACTTTCTGGTGAACCTTTTGGCAATGTTGGTTTTTAAGATCCAGACAAGCACCAAACCTGAAAATTAAGGATAGTTTAAGCTCATCTTCTCAAGCAACTGACAGGTCTTTCCTATTCTAAATAAATTAACATCTTTGCTTCCACTATGTTGACTTTTAATGTTGAAGTCCCTGACATGAGTCCTGTGAAAGAGCCTTCATTCACTGGTCCTTGACCAATTTCTACATGTTTCTATTCCAACACCATAGCAACAGGTTTTCTCATTGCAAAAAGCCAACAACGCTCATCGGTTTCACACACACTAGCCATTTGAGATTTCTGTAATTCATTATGTTTGATGATAGATGAAAACTCCTGCATTTAAAAGCCAACCAAGTCCAAGAGTGAACTAAATGATACATAATGAATGGGGGCAGTTTGCTTTCTGAAGCACACCCATTAATAATTTACATGACCACCAAAGAATAAATTAACAAATGAATAAATAAACAAGCAGGCAAGCAAACATCAACAAACCCGTTTTTTTTTCTCCCCCATTATGGAAAAATATCACTGATATAATATAGTCTTTTTCACAGAATTAGTCCTTTTTCTTTTTCACGAAAAAAAGAAAAAGGTGGCTCGTGGTCATCAGTTCACGAAACTGATTAAGGGCTTAATCAGTTTCGTTTTTTTTTTTTTTTTTTTTTTTTCAAATGGGGCTTTTACAAACCCACAAGTCTCTCAAATGCGGCTTTCAGAAATCAACAGTCTTGTTTCTTTATCCTTTATCCAATCAACATTCTGTTTCAATGACTGACGCTTAGGGAAAGTTTTTCTGAGTTTCCAGTGCAGAACCTGTCCCAGTTACATACTCATGGCTGAAAAGCACAAAGGAAAAGCACAAAGGGGCTCGGCAGAGGTGGACGTAGATTGACAGCACAGTGTTTTGCAAAGTGGGCACTGAAAGAGAGCGTGCACGGTTACAGCACAGTGGCGTTGTGTCCTTCCATTTTCGGGAGTCTGGAGTCCTGCACTGTACCCATGGTGACCAAAAGCGGGCGGTTGTCCTCGGGGCCACTGGCCCGAGCCAAAGAGATGGGCCTCTGCTGGCCAGGATGAGGCGGGGGAGGCTGGGGCCCCGGCATAGGCTCCATGGGCAGGCCCTGTTCCTGGTAGCCATAACCGATGTTCCCACATGGGAACCGTCGTAGTCTGTAGAGCGGAACTGGTGCTAGGGTGGCCGAATCCAGGAGTAAAGGGGTCGGGGCAGGTGGAGGAGGAGGGGGCAAAAGCGGTCGACACAGGCCTTGCTGTTGTTGTTGCAGCTGCTGCTGTTGTTGGCGCTGGAGCTGCTGTTGGTACTGCTGCTGTTTGTGCTGTTGCTGCAGGCCCAAAGCTTCGGCTACTGTCACAGTCCGGCCTGCTTGTTCCTGCCCTTCACCTGGGATCCGTGGGCCACTCACCTGCCTTTGTGCCTGGGCCTGCTGCCTCTTCTGCTGCTGCTGTAGAAACCACGAGCCATAGGTAGGGTTCCACAGGTTGGTGGGCTTCCCGTTACGGTTCTCCTTCTCCAATGGGTGGGCCTGCATGAAGCCCAAATTCACATGTCCTCCATCCTGGGTGGTCAGGGGGGTTGTAGAGGAGGGTTTGGCGGCTGGTATGGGGGCAGTGACCACAGGGGGTTGGAGGTGGTGGTGGGGATGAGGCTGAGATGGGGGAGCGGGCGGTAGTTTGTTGTCAAAGATTGGCCGGCCATGAGAATGACCTCCCCATCTCTCTTAGCTGATCCGAGTGGGCGACACATGGAGCATCCTCGGTGCCTTGAGGGGTTACAAGCAAGGAGGGTGCAGAAGGGTCTTCGGGACGCATGGGTACCCTCTCCTCTTCCTCAGGGATGGGGCCGTACTCGACAGGCAAAGGCACATTCACCACATCTGGATCCTAGGGGAATTGAAAAGTCTGTTATCTACCCAAGGATTCAAACTTGCCAGTTTAACAGGTGATACAAATTGCTGGCAAGATCAAGGTTTTAATGATTTAATTAAACAAAATAATAAATTAAATAAAAAATGTGTCACTTAAAAGATAATTAATATTGTAACTTAAAATATGAATTAAGAAGATTACATTTTGACAAAGATTGTTCGATACAATGTGCTCTGCTTTATACTGTATACTTTGGCAAATTCCATGCATAATGTGCACAGTATACATAATGCATATTACAATATTGGAAATGGTACTAGTATGGCGAACTTCTAACAAACCTACTGTTGCACAGCATGAACAGACACAGTTTTTAGATGTAGTACCTGCAGACAATAGTCAATCCTCTCCAGAATAGTTGAGAAGTTTGGTCTGTCTTCTGGTTGATGCTGCCAACTCTGTGTCATTATCCGGTACCTATTTTACAAACAAAATAATATTTGTATTCTCTTCCTTTCTCTTCTATCTTCACTAGATATCACTTTATCTATGTCTAGACTGGATGAGTATAGGTTTTATTATTTTCAGATATAAAATAAGCCTTTTTTTTTGTTTTGTTTCAAAGATCAGCTCTGCAAGATCAAGGTAGATTAGAAACTGAATTAAATCAAAGCTCCAGCTAGGAAGGTTTGATTATTATTCGATTAGTATATTTTCAGAAACAGAAAAGATAAAGCAGTGGGAAAGTTAACGAGGACTGACAAATTGAGAATTAGAATGCATATGCATCAGACAATGACAGATTCTTGAGATTTAAGGAAACTGTGGCCAACATTAATGCAATCTATTTCGGTTATATGGAGCGCTGCATAAATATCCGCATTTCTGAGTCCACTCACACTGGCCCAGGGCAGTTCTTGGGCGGGTCCATTCGGCCTCCATTAGTAACAAACTCCAACACCTCTTGGTTACTGCGGCTCGGGTACGGCATATATCCCAGCGAGAAGATCTCCCACAGCAGAACACCAAATGACCTGAAAAACAAGACAAAAGGAGGGAAAGTGAACGGCAAGGTGAGACGAAATCATAGTAATTACCGAAAAATTGAGTGAAAAACAGTGGGGTTGCATATGAAAGAACTTCATTCAAGTATGTAATTATATTACAGCACTCACCATGTATCTGTTTTCGAGGTAAAGATTCCCTCCATAAAGGCCTCAGGAGGCATCCATTTGACTGGCAGCATAGCGCGGCCTCCTTTCCTGTAATAGCTGGCTCTGTGGAAAAACACATGACCAGACAAAAAAGAGAGAGGCATTGTTATGAATGCCCACAGCAGACAGAAGCAGAGTGGAGTGACTTATTAACTCCAGTCGCAGATCAGAGAGTGAAAAAGCACGGGAAAATGAAAAGAGCAGAAATTGCATGGAAAGACATAAAGGAGAAACTCCAATGTGCGACTTATGCAAGGATGGAATTCATCAGCCATGTTCTCTGAAGTCTTGATCTGATCCTTAGTCACTAAATGCTTCACTAAATGATTAATTGTGTGCATATGGCTTGGTTTTGTGTTAAAAGAAAAAAGCTGTATTCTAAAATAATTACTAAGTGGGAGTGTATTGCTTGAATAACTGAATTGTTCTCCTCCACCAGGCCAGAATTAAACAGAAAACTTTAATTAAACGGTTTATGGGAAGTGACTGACCTAGTTCATTTGAGATGCCTTGCCTAATTTGCATGTTTTTCTCATGACATAAAATATGCAGATGTTCCAGACAAGCAAAGTAAATTAGCTAAATGTTGAATCTACACTCAGCCACTAGATCTGTCTGTCTTGGGTCCTTACCGTCAACCCTCTGACTTTAGAGTGGTAAGTTAGGGTTAGGGTTTATGGAAAGTGATGACCTAGTTCATTTGAGATGCATTGCACTCTAAAAATCAGACAGACCTCGGGCTCAACAACATCTGATTTTCCATCGGATTCTGACTCTGATTGTTTTTAGGTCAAGGAACATCTACAGTATGCATTCAGAAAAACTCAATCTAATTCACCCACGACGCAGAGAAGGGGAAAAAAAAATGGGGCAAGTGTGGTGGAGGTTCGAGATCGATATTATACCCACAAGAGAAGCCAGATGAGGACTTGATCTTCAGTTTGACAAAGTTTTGACGAAAGAAGAATATATCTTGAATAAGGGTCTCTCGTTTGTTCCTACTTATCTATTTCAATCAAATTATTATTTTTTTATTATTTTTTTTATTATTAAATTGAAATATTTTTTTGTCACAAAGAAAAGACTTCACTATCACTTATGAAGAATCTAATGAGTTGCCAAGATATACAGACCCTTTCCAAAAAATTTGAATATCATGGAAAAGTTTATTTATTTCCATAATTCCATTTAAAACGTTAAACTTCCATAGATTCTAGATTCAGGGCCCACAACTTAAACGATTTCAAGTATTTCGTTTTTTATTTGTACATAATTTGGGCTTCCAGCTCATAAAACCCACAAAAACAGGATTTCAAAAATTTTGAATATTACATGAAATCACACAGTAATTACACAGTCATACCATGGTCATTGAACCAGGTTTTGGTTCTTTTGGCAGTGTGGGCAGGTGCAAATCCTGCTGGAAAATGAAGGAAGCATGAAGTGCTCTGGAAATGTCCTGGTAGACCGCTGCGTTGACTCTGGATTTAATAAAGCACAGTGGACCAAAGTCCTCTTTTCTGATGAGAGCAAATTTTGCATCTCATTTGGAAACCAAGGTCCCAGAGTCTGGAGGAAGAATGGAGAGGCACACAATCCAAGATGCTTGAAGTCCAGTGTGAAGTTTCCACAGTCTGTGTTGGTTTGGGGAGCCATGTCATCGCTGGTGTTGGTCCACTGTGCTGTCCACTCAACGCAGCCGTCTACCAGACATTTCCAGAGCACTTCATGCTGACTTCATTTTCCAGCAGGATTTGCACCTGCCCACACTGCCAAAAGAACCAAAACCTGGTTCAATGACCATGGTATCACTGTGTAATTACTGTGTGATTTCATGGTAATTTTCACATTTTTTGAAATCCTGTTTTCGTGGGTTTTATGAGCCGGAAGCCCAAATTATGTACAAATAAACAACTAAATACTTTAAATTGTTTAAGTTGTGGGCCCTGAATCTATAATCTATGGAAGTTTAACGTTTTGAATGGAATTATGGAAATAAATTAACTTTTCCATGATATAACATTTTTTTGGAAAGGGTCTGTAAGAGTGATGTATTTTAAAGGACTTTTTGTCCTTCTGTGATGAAAATTTGGCAGTGTATTTATAGCTCATAGCATGCTTTGCATGGGATTGGAAAAGGAGAATAAATATTTAAATGAAGTGGCATTTTATGCGGGGTTTTTTTTAGGAAAGGGAAAGGGAAAGGCATGTAAGTGTTTAATGCTGTTACTTTTGACATTTAGGTTGAGGTTGAGTACAAAAGGTATTATTACATGCTAATGCCAGTGAGAAATATTATCCTACCCGTTCATTAAATTTACATGTTAAACAAGAGACATTTAGCATGTGCTCTGCTAGCTGTTCATTTAAACTCACATAGTTAAGATTAATTGTTTCCACTAAATTATGCTGAAATTAAATTAGTTGGAACAACTCCATTTTTTGAGTAATGAGTTTAAACTTTTTGTGTTTATGCTACAAATTATAACATTCCTCTAATGCAGTAGTTTGTTGGTTGAACAAAATTTCAAAAGAAGTTGCATAACTCAAAAAGATGCAATTTTTTGTTGTTGTTGTTGTTGTTATTGAACCAAAACATTTGTTTTTAGAAAGTGATTAATTTGTGTGTCCAGAACTGTGTATTTTATTTTATGATTAAAATCTGCAAAGTACATTCACTAAATTTGAATTAACTTCCACACAGTTTATTTCTGTCCTAGGTCCTGACCATAAACGTTCACATTTCAGGAGTGTAAGTTAGGGTTTATGGAAAGTTACTGTGACCTAGTTCATTTGAGATGCCTCACTTAATTCACATGTTTTACTCCTAAAATATGCAGAAGTTCTGGACAAACAACATAGAAGAAATACATGTTGAATCAATATCAAAACATTAGATCTGTCTGTCTTGAATCCTAACCGTTAAACTCTCTGATCTTAAGTGGGGTAAATTAGGGTTAGGTAGTTAGAGTTAGACCTAGTTCATTCGAGATGTCTTGCTTGATTCGTTTGTTTTATTCTACGGTACAATGGTTTAATTGTACATGCAAATGTTATGGACTAGTTAAGTACATTTCCTGAGATGATTCAAATGAATCAAGACAATTGTTTTCCTCTTCCTACTAAAGTGAATCCAGTAGTCAAAGCAGTTAAAGACTGAATCTAGCCACTAAATACAAGTAGGACAAATTCCTAGGACAACATCCTAGAAGGTCCTAGAACAATATTCTTATAAATCAGATTTTAGGGTTAAGCTTGGGGCATTATAGGACAGCGATATTAGGTTATAGGTAAGACCAGTGTTAGGGTTTGGCCTGTGATATTGATACAATTGTTGGTCCGGAACCAAAGTAGGATGTTGATCCAGTAACATCTTCAATTAGAGTAAATCATGTCACGTCCACTAATACCAAGACTACGCCTTGACAGGACTCACTCATGTAAGACATATTTAAATTCGGATGCAATGTGCCAAATTTAGTTTAACGGCACGATGCAGCAAATATGACCCAAAAAATAATCTGCACTGTGCTTTAGACACTATATGTGAGATACTTCATTTGGCTTCATTTACTAGGTAAAGTAGTAGCATGAACATCATTGCATTTTCATACATTTATGCATTTGGTAGACACATTTATCCAAAGTGACATACACTAGATTTAAGGTGATGTTCGAAAAATGTTGACATTTTTTGAAATTCAAAAGCATAAACAGATTTTAGCTGCTAAAATATTCAACATCCTGTCTGCATTTTTTCATGAGATCAATCTTTCCCAAAGCAGATCCCAAACTATGCCATGCATGAAAATAATGTTTTAAATCTCCATAACACTGTTATAACACTGTTATATTAAATTCTGCCATCCATTATTCTTATGCTATTCCAAACCTGTATGACTTAATTTCTATTGTGATCTAAACCTGTATGATTTAATTTTCATTTTAAAAAAAAAAAAAAAAAAGAGACATTTTGAAAGATGTCTCATTGTTATTGTTGTTTCCCCACACAATGAAAGGTAGAGGGGTTCAATTTTGTTTGGACCCCAAGTGTTTTTCCAAAAACTTTTACGAGTGGGTAAATGATGGCATAATCTTATTTTTTATTTTTTGGGGGTGAACTATCCCTTTAAGGTTTTAAGTGTTACTGAATGTCTTATCTGGGAGACTTTCTTCACATTTCTCATGGTGCGATCATTGTGAGTCTGAAACCATTTTCCTCACCCAGAGCTGATGTTATCAAGATCTAGTTCCAATATCTGACCCTCTGCTGACAACAGTAAAAAATAAATAAAGTGAGAGAGAAAGAAAAAAGTGAGACAAATATGTCTTGGGATATACTAACTTTTCATTATGTTATTATTGTCTTGAGTGAAGCGGCTTGTGAGAACAATGCTGGACCTTTAGGATTGTTATGGCCATCACCTGTCCTGTCTGTTTCATGGATCACCTGCCCCTGGTTTTTGTTTTTCTTGTTCACACACACAAGCACACATTTTTGTTGTCTGTCATTGTTTAATAAAAAATATTTTATTTGAAAACCTTCATTTGTATCAGCCATGCTTAAATTCGTTTTTAATCTGTTATAGTTTTGATAATGTGTATGGCTTAATCTTAAAATTGTATTCTTAGTCTTAACATGATTATGTTTCACGTTGTGGTCCTGGGGGTGGCCACTTTCATCAGAAGAAGTGAGCTAGCTTCTAAGCGAATTTCTGAACGGACCGCCACGGCAGACCTCTTTGCGTGATCACGAAGGTAGGCTAATGGCTGAATCGGAATTTATAAGCAAAATCACGGGAATCAATAGCCTAATACAGCCCAGTTGTGCTAAAATTAATATCATGAGACGTCCATCATCAGATGAATGATATGGAAAAGTTAAGTTAGAGCCGCTAAAGCCAGTGCTACTTCCCATGCGAACATGAACACTAAGCTTTTCCCTCCAAAAATATAGCTTAAAACTTATCTCCAAATGCAGAACTGACATTAACAAAATGCAATAATGCTATAACAGCTGAAAAAGTACTTGGGTGTGTGTTTTATTTTATATTTACCGTTCAATAATGCAATCGCTGCTGTCTGTCCCATAGAAGAACATGACAGCCAGCGTACGTTTTGGAGCTATTGGGGCTTACATGAACCACGTGACAGCCATAGCGGCGACATCAAAGAGTGTCGCAACTCTCTCTCTCTATGGCTCTGCCTTCAGCTAGAGTCTGAAGAGTGGATCCAATGCACAATTTATGAGGCCACAGGAGAAGTCACATAATAATGATCTTTATCGGACTTGGTTTCGAGAATGGTCCATTTTTGACCATTTTTCTTAAAGTCTTGGTCTTGTCTCTGTCTCGACAGCATTTGTACTCGGTCTAGTCTTGGTCTCAGACTAAGAGGACTCTGGATTTTGTCCACAAAACTGCAAGGATATCACTAAATTGCTGGTGCATTGTCAGATTTATTTGTTTACATCATTATTGTGATTTGATGTAAAACTTACTGCTTAAAATGCAATCAATAACTTAAGATTTCTTTTGTTACTGTTACTTACAATCTACAGGATTGTCTCAAAAAAGTAAATTGCCCAAAATTCATACAAATGATCACAAATTTTAAATTTGATTGCAAAAACAGTACTTGAATGAGATTTTTTTTTAATATATATATTATAACAAAGGATATAATTAAGCAATGTAACAAGAGCAAGAGAGCTGTTTTCTCGAATACATGCATGATTGCAAACGTGATATTGATTTGATTTTAGACACAATATTTAGACGTTTTCGCTATTTCGGCAACAACAAATCCATAGCAGAACTGTTGTGTGTTTCTGAGCAACACCCTGAGGTGTTTGAATAAATTATTCTATGACTCACTCATTAATTGTTTTGTTGCCACCTACTGGCGGTTTCAGTTTCATATTTAAAAGTAGGCTTATTTTATTTTTCCATCATATTTCTATATTCAAAATGTTATTTTAAGACACTCTCAACATTATTTATGCAGGTGTAATTGTACCAATTCAGCACAACTTACTGCAACACAAAGATGAATTTTATTGTTAGTGATTTGATTGGTAACAGCTCTACATAGTGTCTTATTATTCTAATTGTATTTATTGATTACATATAAGACATTTCTCAGAGGATAGATATGGATTTATAAGATGATTTTGAGGAGTGCTGGTCTGGTCTTGGTCTCGGTTTAGTTGGTCTTGACTACAACACTATTTCATACTACACACATTCATACTATATTGAACATCATTTTTTAATGGTTGCGGAGTAGTTGCCTGTTCAAAAGAAGGGCCTACTCAGAGAACAAGAAGCCTATTCATTTATGAAACTGAGGAAGGAAGTGACAACAGAAAGTTGGATGAGCAAAACATACATATTTAACTATATTGACTCAATTTAGAGATGCAGCTTGTCAGAAAGAGTTTTAGCACGCTAACAGTCTTACTGTTTGCTGTCAACACGCCTAATCCCACTCAAAGACTTTGCATCTCTAAATTCATCCTATTTAAAGCACTATACTAAAAAATACTGAGCAGAAAATACTAGATAAACTAATCAACTTCCCTAAATGTCCTTTGGACGACCATTGCGACAATGAAAGGTTGTGGAAAATTTGAACCTCTAAGGGTTAACTATGCGAATTAAATTGATCACATCTCAGCATTCTCCACTCTCAGAAGATGAGATGAAATATTCACGCAAACCTCCACTGTAATTCTCCCCATCCCCAATCGCATTTTCCTCACAGCTCTGAACTCCTGTCCTGTCTGCAGAACTCAGCGGGAAAATGCAAGGAAAATCTACATCAGCAATTAGAGCACGCTTTTATGGCAACGCTCCGGAGGGAGTAAAACAAGGATCCGTCTTTTCCCTTCAGCTTTTCTCTGGCTAATAATACCCTTCTTTCACCAGCTAAGTGAGCCATTTTCAGACACACGTTCCAGTAGCGCATAAGAGGCAGTCAAGCTCACAACTCCTTTCATTTCATCACAGCGGTGCTGCCATCTCATCTGACGGATAATGTCAAAGGACGATTCACACTAGTGCCAAATTGTGTATTTCTCTAAAGACAGTATCTGAAAATATAGCTTGTGAAGACATGGAGATTGTTAGTTAGAGTCTTACCTCTCTAAACACCACAGGCCTTCACTGTCTTCTGATTTGTAAAACTCTAAAATAAAATTGTATGTATGCATGTAAGTGTATATGTATTGATTGGTTGAAAGATTGAAGGGACATCAGTGGTGTAGACACTTGCTGTTGATCTGAACTGAACATAGCAGTCATTGTGCATTTTTGCATTAAGGAAAAGAGTGGTCGGGTCATTTCCATAATGACCAACGCAATCTACCAGAGAAGCGCAAATTAGTGTCTAAGACATGCTTTTTTTTTTTTTTTTTTTTTTTTTGGTGGGTAAAAAATGACACAAAAACCAAACGCAAAATAGTGTCTAAGACATGGTTTTTTTTTTTTCTTTTTTTTTTTGGTCGGTAAATAATGACACAAATACCAGTAAATTGATGAGTGCAAATATCAGTAAATAACCCTGCATTATTTATGTCAATATTCTCTTCCAATATATTTTGCGTCTGAAAGGGAAACTCCTACAAATGCATATGTAATAAGGTCAGCCCAAAAAAAAAATTTTAAAAAGGGAAGCCAAAAAAAAAAAAAAAAAAAAAAAATTCACTGCATGTCTTTAGAAAATCCTGACAGTAATTTTTAATGCCAAAAGAGGCTTTGTGCTGGAGCAAGCTTTTAATAAATATGGCCCTAAGAATAGACATATTTAGAAAGCCAACACTTGAGAGTTTACAACTGAAGACTCAGAATCACTGTTATTATTATGTATATATATATATATTAAAAATATTAAGAATATATTTTTTTAAATGTATAAAATATGATGTTACTGTAGTGTAGAAACTTACAAAGATAATGAAGCTGAAGCCACAAGTCTGTTCATGCTTCATTTCAAATCTGAGGATGCTATCTCTAAAACTATGATTTTTATGAAACATTTTATAAGACCATGTCATGTGAGTTTTTAGAGAAGGCTGATAAAATGCTAATACAATATTGTATTGCCCTGAATAATATCATATTCAAAATATCATAAGTTACCGATCGAATATTTTTCACTCCTGACATAAATTAAGAAATGATCATGTATCCGAGTTTTAGCATAAACAGTGGTGACATTTCGAAGCTGGAGTCTTAAATCTTTCTCATGATGCTCAGTTTGTCCAGATCAAGTAAGAGTGTGATGTTTTAACGAGAGGTAAATGTTGAACAACACTAATCTGATGCCGCCGGCAATGCGCAATGTTAAAAAAGATGATCAGTTCTCCATCAGTTTGAATGAAATGACATATTCATATGGAGTAAAACTGTGAAAGCGATTAAGTTCACTTCATGTCTGTATATGTTCCAAAAAAGTTGTAATATTCTCTATAAAATATTCCAACCCCATTTATTTTCTTCTGATGTTTCATCTTTATGAATATTTCGATAATTCATATATACAGTATAAAATATAAACAATGTAAACAATGCACACTATGCATAAATTAGCAAGTAATGTCCAAGTAAAATCGGATAATTAAAATGTTCCATTCCATGCATTCAGAAAATCTATTTACTGCAGTAAACGAGTGGTATGGCAGTGACTTACATCAAGCATATCCATGAGAACATTTATCCAGTGTTGCTCCATGCTGGCAAACCTCTGTGTAAATAATAAGGAAATAGAAATCTACCCTTTGAATAAGCTGAGCACTTCTTAATTTAGTTTGCTTGACTCTTGCCTTAAAATGAGAAATATGTTGATAATAAAAGTTCGCAATTGGATTTTCAGAATGAGGTACGCTTTCATCTTTTCCCAGCTGAAATACTGTGGAGGAAAAAGCCAAATTACAGACCTTCAATTTTTAGAGCCAATTGAATATAAACACAGATGCAAAATTGAACTGTCATGTTTTTTTGTGTGTTTTTTTTTCAAGTATGAGTCTGCCATCTCTATGTTCTGTGAACTATTGCTTGAATAGTTAATTCATTAATTATTCCAACCCCAATGTCAATATCAGGAGGATTTTAAAGTGACTTATGAGCTCACGATGCCATATGAAATATGTGCCATACCTGTAGATGTCTCTGGCCATGCCAAAGTCACCAATCTTAGCCACCCTCCCAAAGCCTTTACAGGTCAGAAGACAGTTCCTGGCAGCAATATCCCTGTTAGGAATAAAAGACTGTCAAATTTAGCACACACACACATTTACATCCAATATTTGTTCTATGCTTTAAAGAAAAAAGAAAAAAGAAAAAAGAAAAAACTGCGTGAAATCAGCGTATACTGTGGACTTAAACTGTTTCCAGTCCTATTACTGTAAATAACATTCTTGCAAATGGTAGTATAGTTTTCTTAAACTATGGTACTTTTAACAAAAGAAAAATAATAATAATAAAATAATAATTAATAAAAATATTAATTATGAACAATCTTTAATCTAATAATTTCTAGTTATAAGGCATTTATAGCTAGAATAATTAGTTTAAAGATTGTTCATAATTATTCTTTTCAATTATGTTTCGTGTCGGTAACACTTTACAAGAAGGTTTATTTTGTGCTAACCATGAGCTATACGCTACTTTTTTTTCTTCTTGTGCTAACCATGAGCTATACGCTTCTTTTTTTTCTTCTTTTTTTTTTTTAACTGTATTTGTTAATCTTTGTTAAGGTTAGTTAATAAAAATACAGCTGTTTTTATTGTTTGTTCATGTTGCTTTACAGTGCATTAATGTAAACAAATACAAATGTTGATTTTAATAATGTAAATGTTGAAATTAACATTAACAATGATTAATAAATGCTGCAGAAGTGCAGTTCATTATAAGTTCATGTTAACTAACGTAGTAAACTAATGTTCACTATGAAACTTTATTGTAAAGCGTTACCATCACTGAAGTCCAGATTGTATTTTAAGAGTTAACTGCACAAATGTGAGACACTGTCATACATATTTAGAGCATGTCAAATAAATGACACCTCATCTTCACTGCTAGCAAAGACACAACACTCCAGTTATAAACAACGAAGCTGTCAACACTGAAACCACAGTTAAGCACAAACTCTGTCCGCATTAATGGGGACATCTAGTATCACTGGCAGTGGCCTATAGATAGACTTGTGTGAAACTCACAGCAACAACAATTCATTAACAGCACTTTTGCTTTTGCAATCTTCTTCTTTTTTAAATATATTACTTGTTTCGCATCTTTTTTTCTGACGTTACCTAGATACAGGATGAATACATGTCAGGATTAATGAACTCCTGATAGTTGCATTATGGTTATACTTCACTTAAGGTGTCAGATGAATCTTTCCTTCTCTAACTGTGGAGAACCAGCCTAGAAGTCTCACCTTGTCAGTAAAGAACAACCAAAGATTGTTGAACAAATAAAAATGATTTAAATTAGAGGGAATTTGTGAGATATTAGTTAACTTCTACTCTTACTGTATTATCAACACAAGGAAGACTCAAATGTAGTAACAGATTTTATTGACAAAAAAGATAGTTCTTTAGTTTTTAAAAACTATTATAGGCCTAATTAATTATTTATGATTTTCATAACTTTTTCCCCATCTATTTGTTTTCTTCAATTTAAATTCCAAATCAAGGTCTGATTATAGATTAGATTAGATATAGAAATGGATTTTTTCAAACATGACTGTTTACCATTTGTTGAACTAACCAAACAGAACTAACCATTTGTTGCATACAGTATTAACTCTTTCCCCACCAGAGTTTTCAAAAAAAAAGTTGCCAGCCACCAGCAAGATTCATGGCACCCAGAATATTTTGTTGTATGAATTTCTGAACATGCAATATATCAAACAAACAAAGAAAAAGAAAAAAAGAAAAAAAAGAGGAAAAAGCTGAGAATTATTATTTATTATTATTTTTATATTTTTGTTTGCCAAAGACTACATCCAGATCAGATTCAGAATAATGATCAAATCACAGATGGAGTAGATTGAGTCCATCAACACCCCCAAAGCTTCACAGTCCTATAGCTCGTCCTGGGTCGACATCTCATTCAGTAACATTAGGCAGTGTTGATTGATATGCTGTTTAATTTTGATGATCGCGTTATTTTACATATTCTAACATACGCTATTGCTGTTTTCTGCTTCTTCTTCACACGTGTTTTGATCAGGAGATTCTGTACTTTTCAGAAGATGCATAATAGCGCCCCCTACTGTATAACAGTGAAAACAAGGAAAGCCGAAATTTCCATCAATGGCGGGGAAAGAGTTAAAGAGTCACTAAAATTGACTATTCCAATCCGGCTTCTATTCATTTCTATCCTTTGTAAAGTTCAAAAATTTGTTTTTCAAAGTATTTTAACTTACAGTACTCTTGGTATTCAATCAATCAACATAAATCAATTATTCCTTCCAAGTTTACCTGCCTCAAAACCTCACATAAAAAACTAAAACTTAAGCAAAAACCTGTACTTGTTTTCAGGCTTCTTGTCTCAGTGGAAAAGCTACAAAGTGGTTAACAGTTTTAAGGACAGTAAGAAGTCTTGATCTGCAAGACTATTCCCGTTTCTTTTTGAAGGTCGAGTCATGAAAGTCATGTTTCCAATTACTTGTAGTACCATTTGAAGGCATATTGTGTCAAACACCCAATATCGGACAGCCTTTTAATGCTAAAAAATCCTCTGAAAGGGCAAAACGATCAATCCCTCTAGGTTTGGATCAAAAAGTTGAATTTGAAGGCCCAGATATATTTTAACTTGGCTGTTTAGCAGGAAACTGCAGATGGGTAAGTGTCTGGATTGATGACTGGACTGCTCATGTAGCATAAATGAGCTCTAAGTGGACTCATTTTTCATGCCATTCTGGATGCGAGTGTCAAAACGAAGCAGGACTCCCACTGCAGGTACAAGAGGGAAGCAGAACTCCTGAACGGAGTCGAGGAGCGCTGAATTTGTGCTGACTTCAGACAAAAGCAGATCCTCCATCTGTTGTTAAATTGCTCTGTAATGTGTGTAGGTGTGCTGGAAATGATACCTGTGGATGAACTGGTTCTCTTCTAAGTACTGGCAGCCGCGGGCGATGTCTCTGGCTATGTTGAGAAGATCTACCATGGTTAGACTTGAAGGGTGCTCCTGGGAAACAGGAATTCAGAATAATGGGTATTGTAATGTGTAGTTGTAAGTCTGTTTTGGTTCTGTTTTCCCTGTCTGGTTTGCCTGAGTTCCCTGTGCTTATTAGTTTCCATAGTTCCTATTTTAATTCACCACCTGTTCGGTTTTTCCTTGATTTGCTCTCTCCATGTATTTAAGTCCTGCATTTCCTCAGTTCTGTGTTCGGTCTTGTTTGCGTACATGTTTAGTGGTTCTGCTATTATATTTCAATAATTAGGATTTAATTGAGGCTAAAGTCATAGTTAATAGTTAGTTCATAGTGAGAATTGGACACTAATCTAAAGTGTAACCGTAATTTCATAATTACTTCAATTGTCTTTGAAATAAATGTCATTTCTATTGAAATGAATATGTCATGTATTTGTAATTACACATTTGTAATGATGAGTGAAATATCAAATGACACTACAGTTAAAAATATAATCAAGTACTTTAGATTACTTTTTGGTGCACTAAGGATGTGTTCACGTTTGGCATTTTTGGCGATTGTGCGATTGCTCTGTTAGTGCGGTTTATTTGAATTGAGAAGTGTGAACGCTGCGCACCAAACAAGCGGACCGAGATTGCTAAAAAGAAGGGTCTCGGCCCGCTTCCAAACAAACTCTGGTGCGCTTCGAATGAAATATGAATGCAACACGGACCAAAGACATGTGACATGATGTCACAACTAATAAAATAATCCAAAAGGCAAAACATTGTATTAATGAAAAGTAACTTAATGTGGTTTATGTCTGCAATGTAAAACACACTGTGAACATTCTGTGCCTCTCTCCCTCTCTCTCTCTCTCTCTCTCTCTCTCTCTCTCTCTCTCTCTCTCTCTCAAAGAAAAGAAAAGAAAAGAAAAGAAAAGAAAAGAAAAGAAAAGAAAAGAAAAGAAAAGAAAAGAAAAGAAAAGAAAAGAAAAGAAAAGAAAAGAAAAGAAAAGAAAAGAAAAGAAAAGAAAAGAAAAGAAAAGAAAAGAAAAGAAAAGAAAAGAAAAGAAAAGAAAAGAAAAGAAAAGAAAAGAAAAGAAAAGAAAAGAAAAGAAAAGAAAAGAAAAGAAAAGAAAAGAAAAGAAAAGAAAAGAAAAGAAAAGAAAAGAAAAGAAAAGAAAAGAAAAGAAAAGAAAAGAAAAGAAAAGAAAAGAAAAGAAAAGAAAAGAAAAGAAAAGAAAAGAAAAGAAAAGAAAAGAAAAGAAAAGAAAAGAAAAGAAAAGAAAAGAAAAGAAAAGAAAAGAAAAGAAAAGAAAAGAAAAGAAAAGAAAAGAAAAGAAAAGAAAAGAAAAGAAAAGAAAAGAAAAGAAAAGAAAAGAAAAGAAAAGAAAAGAAAAGAAAAGAAAAGAAAAGAAAAGAAAAGAAAAGAAAAGAAAAGAAAAGAAAAGAAAAGAAAAGAAAAGAAAAGAAAAGAAAAGAAAAGAAAAGAAGAGAAAAGAAAAGAAAAGAAAAGAAAAGAAAAGAAAAGAAAAGAAAAGAAAAGAAAAGAAAAGAAAAGAAAAGAAAAGAAAAGAAAAGAAAAGAAAAGAAAAGAAAAGAAAAGAAAAGAAAAGAAAAGAAAAGAAAAGAAAAGAAAAGAAAAGAAAAGAAAAGAAAAGAAAAGAAAAGAAAAGAAAAGAAAAGAAAAGAAAAGAAAAGAAAAGAAAAGAAAAGAAAATCGATAATTTCTGCAATGGCATCAATTACAGAAAGCGTTCGGTGTCTACATCCAATCCCATAGGTGTCAGTATAATGTCTAAGACCACATTCATATCAGTCAGTGAAACATAAACACAAAGTGCACAACATAGTTATACATCATTTTCTGTGATCGGTCTGCAAGTGCAGTTTTATCCTCTCTGTTTCTAAAACCAAAAAAGGTCAATGCGACAATGAAACTATGCTCATAAAGAGGATTTGACATGGTCTACTTACTGATCATAACGCCTGAAACAGCCAACAGCAAAGCAGCGATGAGCGCGGACGTCCCCACAGACAAAGCCAGTGCCAGATGAGACCAAGACGGCTGTGTGGGCAGCAGAGACACCTCTACACACACAGACACACAACATACCGTTCACATGAGTCAGGTTTATCTCAGTTTTGCTTTTCATATTTGAAACTGTTAACTCAGAAGCACTATATGCACATCTCAGATCAGCATCGTGCGCGATCAAACTGAAGGGACACATCTGGATTTGAACACAGGTTCCCCTGCACGCTAAACCAAAACTATAGATTCTAAAGAGAAAAACATGATAACTCTCTAGTAATGACTTAAGTCATTGTAATCTTTTGAGGTTTTTGTAAGGTTTTGGATAGTAATGACTCGAGTGTTACTACACCCTTCTAACCGAATTACTATTTATTTGGACATTATTGTAAAGTGAAGATCATGGTAACCCACTAGTAATACATAAAGTGGGAGAGAGGCCGACTATGCTTAAATATATTTTTATTTGCACAGACGCGTTTCGCCGTGTGCCTTCTTCAGTGTGCAACAAGGTAACAATGTAGCCAATCTTATATGCCCACATCCATTACCACACCCATATTAACACAAGCCGATAATGTTAAAGTGATATCCAGTCAATAATGTCACTAATGTTTCAAACAGACCATTAATGAAAGACAATAATTGTTATAAAAAATTAAACATACAATACACATTTGTGTGTTCCATTTATAAGAAACAACTTAAGGCCTCATTATACTTCTGCGTCGGACCTACGCCGGAGCCTATACGCCGTAGCCAACGTGTTGGTTTTAATTTATACTTCTGCGTTGTTGTCCGCGTTGATGCGCACCTAGGGAGCATGTGAAACCCCGAGGGAGGGGTTCTGGCAGACCAATCACAGCGCTTGAGTCCGCGTAGAATTGATGCGTTGTTACATTTTTGGAGAGGTGCACGTCAGGGTACGCCGAAGGGTACAAATCTTCATTCATCCCATGCGGGATACGTGTATTTAAAGGGATAGTTCACTTTGAAATTCATAATGTTCACAATGGTATTTTATTAGTTGTTGGTTTAAATAAATGTGGATAGGAGCAGGCTTCACTCAATGTGTACACTTGTCAATTTTAAGAGTGCTGGCCTAGATAATTATAATACATAAAGTGGGAGAGAGGCCGCACTATGCTTAAATATGTTTTTATTTGTATTTGCACAGACGCGTTTCGGCGCGTGCCTTCCTCAGTGTGCAACAAAGTAACAATGTAGTCAATCTTATATGCCCACACCCATTACCACACCCATATTACCACAAGCCAATAATGTCACGTATTTCAAACAGTCCATTAATGAAAGACAACGGTTGTTATACATATAAAACATATACAAAAATTTAAACATGCAATACACATTTGTGTGTTCTATTTATAAGAAACAACTTAGTGACAAATCTTCATTCATCCCATTCGGGATACATGTGTTTAAATTAAAAATATACCAAGCCTCTCGTTGCAGGAGGCGGTTCTCACGGTCTCCCCCTCTTGGAGACCGATTAACAACCTCTAAACCCATGAATTTGAGCATATTTACATCATGTCCCACAGTGTTAAAATGCCTTGCGACTGGTGATTTGTCATCATTCTTTCTGATCGCGCATTTGTGCTCAAAAATTCGGGTTTTGAGTTGTCGCTTGGTTTTGCCCACATAAAGCAGCCCACAAGGGCACTTCAGTAAATACACAATAAAAGTGGATAAACATGTGATTCTGCCCTTTACTTTGTATATCCTGCCTGTGTTTGGATGTGTAAATACATTTTCTGTGAGCATAAAAACACATGCTACACAGTTCAAACACTTGAAATTGCCGTGTGGAATTTTAAAGGGGAAAGGCGACTGGGTAGGTGCAGGGAGGTGCGATCGCACTAACCGGTCTCTTAGGCTGGGTGCTCGTTTATAGCAACTGCGCGGCGGATCCTGAAAAGTGTGACCTACTGTATGTCCGGGTCACTGCTTAGAATGTGCCAGTGACGATGCACAATGTTCTTTAAGCTATTTGAAATCTGACCATAAGTGGATACAAATGTAACTGCGTTGTTAGAGTATTCTGATCAATACGTTTGGTCATCAAATCAGCACGTTGGATACTACGCGCACGCTCTAGACATCACGCACCAAGTTGTCTGTATACCCACTAGTAGTAATGGAATTTGAATTACAATCGAACAACTTCACAAGCTTACAATGAATTCAGTCATTACTAGGGAGTAATTATGCTTTTTCACTTTAGAATACTGATCCAAATAATTATTAATACCTTCTGGGAGTCATTACGAACGGGTTAGCATGACCTTCACATCAGAATTAATTATAGATTATGCATTTTTCACATTCATTATGAACCTGTTTATGGTAGTTCTTAGTAGTCCTCTGGGAGGCATGTAGTTACTGATCAGGTAATATTGAACTACCACATTCAACTAGCGCTATTACTAATTAAGTAATCAGGGTTTGTTGTTTGTTAATAGTGGTTACTAGAATGTCAATAATGCGTTACTCATTTAAAAATAAATAATAGAAAACAAACAGTGATGGACATATTAATATGCTCTTCCCAACTTCCTGTTTGGAAATATGTCAACACATACAGGCTGGTAAACCATGCTTTGAGTTATTTCAGCTGGTATTTAGCCTGTAGATTAACAGAGAATGAAAAGCTTTGTGAAGTATAATTTTTCTTCTTTTTTCCCCCTCTTTTTTTCTAATAAAATTTGCATGTAATTAGAATGAATCCATACACTTTAACTCACTTACTGATTGAAAAATGTATGCAATTGAGAAAAAGCATCTACGAATAGATGTGTAAAATATTCTAAATGAACGAAACAAGAGGTGTGCAACAGTGGAGAGTGTTTTTATCTTATCTTTCTTTTTGAGTACAAGCTGGCAAACGGAGCTAAAGTTCACAAGCGGTGACCTCTGTCAAAGACACTGTAAATGGCAGAGAATCGAGCTGGGTTTTACAGAGGTAAGTGCCGCTCTCGAGAAAGAACTTTATTATTGAGAGTACACTCTTCCCAGACATTCATTTTACCATTTTATGAGACAGTCGTTCATCTGGTGGGAAGTGTGTTATAAATGAACTAACCGGTGGAGTTGATGCAGGACACTCCGTCCGGGGCCAGTGTGGCTCTTCATCGCAGTAACACACCATGCCCTCAGAGGTCTCATGGCAATCTCCTGACTCACAGTGACTGCAGTTCTGCACTGGGTTGATAATAACTTCACCGTCACCTTCCATGCCTGGAAACAACATTACCGTATTATGGGATGGTGAGGCGTATTAGTAAAGCTTGTGGCTTATAATCGAAAGGTTGTTGCTTTGATCCCCACAGGGGTGAACTATTACCATTGTGCCCTTGAGCAAGGCACTTTAATCCAGGTGTCATACTATACAGTATGTTCTTTAAATAGGAGCATCTGCTAAATGACTGCTTACTTAAGGTACACTATGTAACTTTTGGCCCTCTAGCTAAAAAACAAAACTGTGTGCATTTTGTTGAAGAACATTGTTTTGGTTGTGCTTTGGCTCTGTGTTTGCTGATGAATGTGGTTATACTGCTCATAAAACATTCACCATTAGGCTTAAGAGATATAACCAGTTTAGATGGAAAGGATCTCAAGCTGACTAGCTGAAGACGTTACTGTAGCTTTACACATTAATAAACACTTGATATTAAATTATAGCACAGCGCTACAACAACCATAATGAAACGACCCATCACAATAGATAATGATTTACAATGAACTCTGTTAGAGAGCTACATCCTATTCAATAAATAGCCTTACTCTCCTGTTGAGTTATAAAAACGTCATCTCCAGTGGTGTAGTGGTAAAAAAAGAGGTGGGTAAACTATAAATTCTGGTGGACCACAACTTGATCACCCGGTAAGGTGGGCCACTGCCTACGGTGTATGTGTATCCGGATAACATCGCTATAGGCTATCATTTGATGGTACTACCAAGGGTATCACTGGTTGTTCCCTTATCATAGGTCACAAAATCACTATTCAATTCATACATTAATCGAAGTTCTTGTTAAAGAGACTCAAGAAGGAATAATATGGTTGAAATCTATAAAGTTTACTAAATGACAAAACAGAGAGAACAAAAATATTTAAGAGAGATAGAGAGGGAGGCCTTATACCCAGGCTTCCAATGCAATGCACTTGAACATAATGATAGGGATTTGGGGTTATTTTCATAGTCGATTAATCTGTTGAATATTTCCTCGATTAATTGATTAGTTGTTTGGTCTATCAGAAAAATGTGGATCAGTGTTTCCCTGTAGAGGGAGAAGTCTTTAACCTGGTGCAGGCTTGATTCCCTCTGAATGTCTTGTACAGTTGGGTTTTGACATGCTCATTACATTAAACCAGCTGCATGAATTGTTTAAAAAAAAACTAAAAACTTTTTTGCCTAGTTTTAATGATTTTCTGTTGCGGCTGCGATCAAGTTTCATTCTCGCGCAGCTTGTATAGTAACTTCACGAGCGTGTGTTTTCTGCTCCGTGTGTGCCGTTCTCTTTGTTCCGTGTGTGTGTGTGTGTGTGTGTGTGTCTGTGTGTGTGTGTCGGCGCGCTGCGCTCTCTGCTCAACGTTCTGCTCTGTCATTAATGGCCCAAATGCTCGAATCATGTACCGATCGGCGATCACGCACTGGAAAAGCAAAGTCCGCTGAAATAACGTGAAATTTAGAGGTGGATAAACGCAATCTGAGGTGGATAAACACACTTTGGAGGTGGGCAAACGCTATTTCCGAATTTTGGGAGGTGCGTAAACGCCGTTTACGTGCGTTTAGCCTCCACTACATCCCTGGTCATATCTGAAAAGCCAAGCCAATGTTGATTCATGTTTTATTACGAGTTCTGTCGCTGTCTCTTTTTTCCAGCAGACTCTCGTCTATTCGGTGTCTGTTTAAAACAGCTGATTCTCCGGAGATTGGGGATTTATCGGCTCCATATCAAACTTTCTCACTCGTTGTGACAACTAACCTCTGCCACTCACACACCGAAGTCACTTTTTCTCTTTTTACTGATATGATGAGACACACACACGGGTAACTGACATTTGTACGCAATTCCCACGAAAACCATTCCATCAGGTTAAAATATAAACACTCATAATAGGCTTACCATAGTGAATCAGGGGAAAACAAAAACACGGTTTGGAAAAGGATTGATGATGTATTGATCACCTTTAAAGGTGTGGGTACTAGCATCCCTCAAAGTTTCAAGTCTCTACGACTTACGGTTTGGTCTGCACGATCACTTTTAGTGGAGAATGCTGATCCTTGTAAATTCAAACAATTACAGTAGGGTTTCAGCGCTACGTGCTTGAACCCCTAAAAAGTGCACTTCAAAAAATCAAGTGTGGAATGTTGGATCCTTCATGCACTCAACTGTCTCCTTAAGTAGTGGCATTGGAGGGTCTATCATCCTCCGATGCTGTGTGACAGAATAACCTTACAAAGCACTATTTGCATAGTACAAAGTACAGTATAAGTGCATAATATAGTGTATAGTATGTCATGTGGAACACAACTAAAGACTCTTTATTGTGTTACCTTTGAGTGGTTCCAGGTACATCTCGCCGTCAGGACTTATAAACGATGTTCCATCATCACCATCCATTCTCGGATCATTATCATGCCAGGCGCTGCCCCCTTTAGCCATGGAGGAGAGAAGTCATAAAATGTGGCAAAAATCATAAAATGAAGATATAATATGAACATCAAGGCTGACATTTAGTCTAACCTCTGTATCCTCCACCTCCTCCACCAGCCGTGCAGGATCCTCCACCACCCCCAAAACCTCCTCGAGTTTTCCAGCCGATGACTTGACAGGGTTCCCCACCCTGACCTCCTAAAATGAGTGGTCTACCACCTTGTTGAACAGGAGAACTGTCATTCCAGCCTCCACCACCCCCTGAAATACACAGAGACACACACTTCATAACAAACAGATAAATACATGTCACTTTCTCTGTGTGGCTAATTAATTTCACAACAGGTGACTTTTCTTTTTGCATCATCCTCTAACAGAATGCAGAGTGGCACAGCGAATTCTCCAGAGAAGTCTCCTATGAACATCTCTGTACTTCTAAAGCAGGGCAGTGCTGATGCTTATATGTAAATGCTCAAATAAAAATGTGGCAAATTATTTCAGACGTCAACATTGTCCCATTTTGCTAACTTCTAATGTTTTCTTAGCAGCACATGCTTTGCTGAAGAAGAAAATAAATAAATATCCAGGATACCAGTCAGACCATTCAACAAATTTTGTAAAGAGAATATTTTATAGAGACAACCTCAAACAGAGTTCTCTCGGAGTATATAGAGGAAGGAAGGAAGGAAGGAAGGAAGGAAGGAAGGAAAGAAGGAAAGAAGGATGGATGGATGGATGGATGGATCATTGCTAAGCGAACATTTATAAGCACACACCCTCACAAATCTAACGTTTGCAGACATAAATATAATGTGCAATCCATCCTCATATATCAGTGCTCTTTGTGTAGCACTATATGCAGAGATGGACTGTGGAACAGATTAATAGAACATTCCCCATGTTTTATATCTGCAGGGAAGAACAAGATATGTGATGTGGTCTAGCAATAATAAAAAAAATAATCATCAGATCTGAAGTGTTGATGTAGGTAGAAATATATAATACCCAAGAGTAAAGAGATAGAGGAAGATGGATACCTCAACTGACTCATACCAGTGTTTTTGGAATATAGATGACAAAATGAAACAAATGAAAACTCTATATCTCAAGTGTGGATCAAACATTGTATATGTGAATCAAGCTGGGCTCTAATGTCATGATGGAAACATATTGAATAGATTTAGGAGTGAATGTTTTGTGCTGTTCTCTCTGACCCCAGCGGCAGTAAACAGAGCACAGTGGGTGATCTAGCCTTTGAAAAGAGCACTACCGATTTAACCCATACTGAGCGCTCCGCAGGAGACAACCAGAGCACCCACAACACATGCAGAAACTTCAACAGATGCACAGACACGCAATGTGCCTTCAATCGCTTAGAGTTGAAAGCAGGGCACACGTGTTATTACTGTAGTGTTGCTATCACCTTCCAATCAGTTAGCAAAAAAGCTGGTGAAGAAATCTCAAGAATATCCAAGACCCAGTTTTTAAAACTAATTTGCAGGATCAGTATCTTTCAGCCACTGCTGAAATAGAGAATGAAATAGGGAATTTAAGAAACCGCCACAAAAATCATATTCAATCTCAGACTGGATTAAGGACTATTATGAAGCCCAGGCAAAAAAAAAAAAAAAAAAATGTTCATGTCCAGGAAAGAAAAAAAAAGAAAAATCTTGGGGCTTCAGCATTTTCATAAGCAAACCCGATTTCCAGGTAAAGAAAAGCATTCCAACTATCCACATGAAGAAAAACAAAAAAAACATTGCTCTATGTTTCACTGCCACTGCTTCCACTATTTACCAGAAGGAACATGCCTAACATCTGAGACTTCATCAGACGTCAAGAACAGCATGCTAACATTAGTCTAAATCATTTACTGCAAAATACAGACAATCTCTAATTTATTAGAAAACTGTTGTGAGGCACACCTGCAGTGCCTGATTTCCCATTGCGGCCGTGGATGCTGGGATTCCTGTCCAACACTTCCTCTGGGGTTTCTGATTGGCTGCTGTAGCCACGGCCTCCGCCTCCAGCAGCAATGAGTAGAGGAACATGGACACCATTCTCCATCTGTAACCAATGGAAACATGAAGTGTGACATTCGTTTTTAACTCTGTAACACTACAAATTGTCATTACAAAAATAACTTTGAGGTTTATGCTTTCAGGACTTTCTCACCAATTATATTTTCCTAATTAAATTGAACCTGGTTTGGAATGCTCTACACGGGAAGAAAATAAATCTAACCACCACGGCTAACAACCAATACTCTTTGAATCATAAAATGACACACATATACTGTGTGAAACAGTCAATTATAAATAGATCATTTGAATTTTATTGATATTATCTGTACTGAATTAACTATATTTATATTTCTCACAAATCTGCCCGCCATAATGTTTGATTTTAGGTAATTCATCACAGTGTGATTACAACAGAACTTTACCATAAAGATATGCGGTAGCAACATTTTTACAGTTGGAACTTAAATTTACAGTAAAAAAACAAACAAAAAAAACAATTTATAATGTTAATATAGCAACATACTGAACGTCTCGGTTACGTATGTAACCCCGTTCCCTGAGTAGGGAACGGAGACGTTACGTCGGATGACGACGAATGGGGTTTCGCTTAGAAAGCCTATCATCACCTATCATCAGGGGTGGTGGTGGCGCAATGGATAAGACACATGCCTTTGGTGTGAGAGACCCGGGTTCGAATCCACTGTGAGACACCAATGTGTCCCTGAGCAATGGATAAGACACATGCCTTTGGTGTGAGAGACCCGGGTTCGAATCCACTGTGAGACACCAATGTGTCCCTGAGCAAGACGCTTAACCCCTAGTTGCTCCAGAGGCGTGCGACCTCTGACATATATAGCAATTGTAAGTCGCTTTGGATAAAAAGCGTCAGCTAAATGAATAAATGTAAATGTAAATGTAACTGTGGTGTGTTCGTGTTGCAGAAGCTGAGCCTCTTATTTCTTTATTTATTATTCACTTGAATGTATTTTTGTTTTATTTCTTTATTTTACTTCTTTATATTTTCTTTCTCATGCTATGATGCTTGTCTGTTGTCTGATTAAGACATTTCATATTTTGTACCA